>PVJX010006690.1:52785-75971 GCA_004027295.1 Dolichotis patagonum
ACCTGATGATTTAAAACTTTGAAAGACTTCGAAGCTATGAGATGGGGCCTCATGCTTACCATAAAGTCTTATATACTCTTATCAAATCTCATATTAGGGAGATTATATGGTATTTACCCTTGTGAGTTTGGTTTATTTCACTTAAGAGAATGGTCTCAAGTCGTGTCCATTTATTTATAAATATCTCGATGTGATCATATGCATAATTGCTACTGTAAAAAAGAGAGCAAAAGAAAGTGCTCTAAAGGATATAACTGCATGTATGTTTAAGTGTGGAAGATAGATGATCATCCTACTGTTTTTGTTAGATTGTTGAACAGAACTGTTAATAGTCTCATTGTTTGAATGTCTACTTTGTATGCTTTAATTTTGTAACTTGAACAACTATTTCCAAGATGACAGTATGTAACTTATCAACTAGTGATTTCTTAGTGTTTTTTTTTTGTTGTTGTTCTTTTCTTTTTTTCCTTTGGAATTCTGTATTGTTGCTACCCTTTTTTCTGTTTTGTTTGGCTGTGTTTTTTTTCTTTCTAAATAAAATTAAAAAAAAAAAACTAAAATGATCAAGATAGAAGTTTGAGCAAAAACCAATGATTAGACAATAATTTTTGAAAGCAAAGGGAAAAGAGAAGCAATATGCTATTAAAGAAAAAGAAGTGAATGAAAGTGAGGAAAGATAGATTTTATTGATATCTGTTACCTAGAAAATAGGAGACAAGACATTTTGTCCCTCAGGACCTCAAAATTTTCTGTGACATGAACATGTCTGGCTTCCTGATACTAATAGTCTGCTATTCCTGCTGTCCTGTGAGCTGCAGCAATTGAAAGGAAGTGAAGAGATGAGCAGAAGGATGAATACAGGAGGGAAGGGCTCCTTTAGACTAGTGGGAGAAATAAGGTTGACAGCAGGAAAAAGACCACCTAGGAAAGTGAGTGCAGAAAGGCCTCCAAAGAGGAAAATACTTTGCAATCAGAGAAACAGATTGTGTTGATTGAACTTACGTCTAAAGAAGACCAGTGCCAACATCAAAGGGAGCTCAGTGCTGACATAACAGAAGATGGAATGACCTTCCTGCCCTCCTACCTGCTCTAGGACCCAGGTAACTCGCCTCTCTGCAAGCCAGGCTGGGAGAACTAGCTAAGGAGGAAACATCTGTCCTGTCCAAGGTCATGGCACATGAGAAGGCAAGCTTTCATCTCTAAATACTAAGTACTGTGTTTTGAGGGAGGCCAGAGCTGGGCCTGAGACTTCTGAACCAGGACTACAAAGAGCTTGTATTTAATGTAAATTTAGAATGACAGAGCAGAGTGGGATGGTGGGTGGAGTGGGGGAGAGAGAGAATCAATATAAGCTATCTCTGTAGATGTTACGTGACTAGTTGTGGAAATGTTGTGTCTCAAAGTTCAGTAAACAGAAAAAAAGGAGGAGACACAAATGCCTAAGGGTGCAGAGGTCCACCAACAGTCACGGGCGGCCCAGCAGTGACTCTTGCCTGCCCTAGGCCTGGCAGGACTGGCTATGACTTGCTGCTGGAGAGAGGTTTGGTTAGATTTATGAGATGAGCTAGTGGGATGTTCTTGGCAAGTCCAAACTATGAATGTGCAATACTTTATCTCCTGCAGGGATTTTTTAAGAAAAGGAAAGATGGGAAATGTCCACATAAAATAGAACTCCAGCCACTGGTCAAGGAAAGTGGTCTCCCTTTGGAGCTACATCAAAGACGAAGTCCTATCTGCTCCCTGTGGCCTCTACAGAGCCCTGTGAGCTCAGCAGATTGCTAGGAACCAGGAAGGGAAGGACACACACCCACTGCTGGAATTCTTCTAGGACTATTAGAAATAAAGTGAGCTGCGCCTGCTGGGGAAACTGCTGTGGCCCTCCTAGCTTATCTCTCTGGATACCTCCCCATCTATATAAGATGTAAGGGCTTCAGTGGCACCGAAGTAGAGAGTGGAAACATGGACAGGGAGCCAGGCCACCTGAACTTAGTTTGCAGCTGGAGGAATACAGCACCTGGAGAAGGTCACTACCCTCCCCAAAGCCATGTTCTCAGAAAATGAGAGAGTGACCATGGAGAGGGAGAACAGGATTTTCAACTGCAGGTTTTTCAATTTTAGACTAAGTGAAATATATTTAAAATTAGACACAAATCTCAAACCTTTTATGCATTACTTTCTAACTGGTCACACTCCTCTGAAAGAGATCAGCTGAGCTGCAAGAAGAAACACCTAGAGGCTGACTGGCAATGTTTGTCTCAACTTGGATGCCATTTCTTAGAGTCCGTAAGATAAGCCAGCCTGTTCTTCATTTTCTAGAGAGTGTTGCAACCTCATGTGCAGACATTTTGTTTTTGCTTTCTGTCCCAACCATAGGAAAGCTCATTTGAAAATAACAGGCCTGTAGTAAGAGCTGTTAGAGACCCTACAGAAACTTGGTGTAAATTAGAAAGAGGTGACCTTATTGCAGGGCAAACATCTTAGGGAGTGCTGCAAAGAATAAGTTTCAGTCATATATTACCGACTTGGCTGGATGCTCCTATGTGACCTATACAAACTGTACCAGTGTAGCTGAAGTGAAAAGCTGAGCTTATGGTAGCTGTTTAAAATCAATATGTCAGTTTTAACAGCAGAGACTCAGAGGTGAAGATTCATGTGAAGGGGAATGCTCTGAAAAACCCCTACAGGAGAGGGAAAGAAGCAAGTCCAGCTAGAGGAGACACTGAACCACAGTGCATTTCCAGTGAAGGCCTCATCACATGCTGTACCTGGAACAGGCCTTCTGAGCTGTCTAGAATTTGGAAACTCTACATACTAGTCATGGATTTCATGTTGCCTTGATATCCATTCTGATTATAGGCTGAACTTGCCCATACCAGAATCTAGGCTTCAGTTTCTAGTTCTCCACCACCTTCCAGTTTCTCAGTGTGATTAGTGCAGATATCTGCCCCATATGGCTTCTTCCTGATGACCACCCTGCCCCATGGGAGAGTTAGAGACAACCTACTTGATTCACCTCACTTGTCCCCATGGACTTTGCACATATGCCATAGTAACAACCTCTCAGTCACAGCATGACTCCTTGGGACTGATGCCTGCTTATTATACACTGACCAGTTAGACCCCAGGGAAGCACGCTGTCGTCTTTCTCTCCAGGGTCTATAACAAATAGACTGCTTGTTACTCTGCACGTTTCATTGTGCTGCCTTCTCTGTGTCTCACCTGAATACACACCTGAGCCTCACTTTCACTGAAGAGGACTCTTCCATTTTATGGCTATCTTGGTAGAAATAAATTGGACTCAGATCAGACAAGAGCTTCACGAATGTCTGCCAGGCTAGCCAGGGATTTAGCTCAGTGGTGTAAGTGCCTGCTTTGCAAGCACAAGGTCATGAGTTCGATCCCCAGTACCCAGAAAAAAATGTCTGCCAGGATAAACAGATTTCCTGTGAGAGGGACACCTAGTCATGCTATGGACAGCTGAACCCTAGATCACCAGCCCAGATAAACAAATAGCTCATGAAAGACATGCTTTAAACATGCACCACCAAGGACTCCATGGCACTGCATATAGAGAGGGGTAAAATTTATAGTCACTCTTCAAAAAGAGATCTCCAGCCCAAATTTGAGGAAAATGCACGAGCTGATCTTTGCAAGACCTGACCTTGTGAGACAAGGACTGAGAGGAAAGGACAAGTTCTAGAGAGGGACCCAGATGAGTTCTGGATATTGGACCCAGTAAGCCAATGCCCCTGGTAGCATTTGAGGGAATAGACTGCCACCAGGCTGGTTCTGGATGACACAGCACAGAATCCACTGTGTTACTGACCTCATGGCTTAACAAATATGTTATGTGCTGCTATCTTCCATTTTCCCTTCCAGATCTCCTCTCTACCTTTCTACACCCTGCTTTCTGCTATGAAAAGTGCAACTGCACAAATTATATCAGTGGACACACACACCTCCCAACTCCCACTTGGATTTAGCCAAAAGAGTACTGGCAGAAGATTAGAGAAAGGGAAAAGGAGGTCAGGGTGTTTTCTTCCCCGGTTCCCTCTCTGTGAGGTCAGCTTGGGTTAGGTCATTCTCCAGCTAAAGATCAGAAGCTCCAATCAAAAGCCACCTCCATAGACCACTGGTTCTTCTGACTGGTCTCTCCCTCCCCTTCTTCACAGGTGCTGTGGGAGGCCTCTTTCACCCACTGCTTCCACGTGACTGAGACTTAGACATTGCCTGCTTGGGTTTTTAATCAGTCTCCTAAAGACTCATGCAATAATATATGGGGCCTTTTAGAAATGATTGAATTACACTCATTAGTGAATTAATACACTAATAAATTTATAACTAAGCTGAGGCCTGGTCAGAGAGGTGGGTCACTGGAGGTGTGGCCTGGCAGGGTCTCTCTCCCTCCCTAGTTCCTCATTTCACTCCTTCTTTGCTTGCAGGACACCATGAGTCAGCAACTATTCCTCTGTAGTATTCGAAACCACAGAACATTCTACAATTTCATAGGAAGATGAGGCTAGTGTGTAGAAAAGATACAGAAGACTATTTCTTCCATTACTATCCTGGAATTGAGAAAAAAAAAAGGCTGAAAGATAATCCACTTTCTGATTCTTGCCCTATCTAGCCTCCTGGAAAACTGAAGTTTCTTGTCTGAATTCCCTTTCTCAGTTAGAAAACTAAGCTACTGCAGAATCCAGATCTGTCTTGATCAGCTGCCTGACCCTCAGCAGGTCACATGACCTTTGGGTCTTTGATTTCTTCATCTTCATAAAGTAAGATGGATTAACTCCTTGCATCCCAAGCCCCCTTCCAGTCTGTTTCTATGAGCTCCTTGTTCTCTTCTTTCCTCTTATCTGAAAACAGACAACAGCCATATGCATAAACCCTCACACTATGACTGTTAGTCTCATCCCTGGGAAAAAGAGGAAGGCTCTCAGATGGTACTACACACAAAGCCTCACTTGTTAGTGCTAAATGTCCCTTCTAAAGCTCTTGCACAGGCCTGCTTTTAGTCAGAGAAGCAGTTAGGTTCAAATGAAAAAGCAAAAAAACCAGTTCACTTTGCATTACTCCCAAGGCCCTTGCATAGGACTTAGAATCTCACTCCTAGAATCACACTGCTATGTGGGGTGGTGCTCTGTGCTCCTGATCAAAAGCAGATGGGTCCTCATTGCACAAAATATCTTTTGTCATGGTTTTTATACATCATCATATGTTATCAAATATCCAACCCAAGAATCGGCTAAGAACCAGTTGTACTCAGATGCTGCCACCACTAGACAGAATTTCGCTTGCTGAAGAACCTCCACCAATGCTTCTTCCTTCCTTTTCCTGCTCCTATCTCTAGACTTTGGAGTAGAATTTAAGACCCTGAATTATAGTACTAATCCAGTCACTAATTTATAGCAGGACATTTCCTTTCTCTAGACCTCATTTTATGATTCATTAAAATGAGTAATTGGATGGCATTATTCTTCCTAATTCTATTTTTTTATGAACCTATAACAGTGGGTAGGTTTGGGATAGATTAGTTTGGATAGGTGACACCTTAATATAGGTTGCCCAGAAAACAGTACCTGAGGAGAGATGTAAGTGTTAAGCTTACTGGGAGGCACATTCATGGGCAGCAAAGGTAAAGGTTAAGAAACAAGAAAGAATGAGAAACAAAAATGATGACTTATCCAGCTGGCCACAGATTTATACTCTACAAAGAAACCAAATGGGTCACTCAATCATGCTGGACATCTCTGTACATGTTGTATAGAAAAAAAATTGACCCTGGGAGAGAAGAAGAAAGCAAGCACCCTCCCATTTTCTCTTTTAGTTTGTCAGATTCACTCATTGGGGGGTTAACTCTCCTGATCTTCTGGGTTACATCATCTGACCTCTTCAAAAGTTACTGGGGATGCAAGATCCTCCCACCAGAAATGTGATGGTATGATAAATTTGGAAGAGGTAGGGAGAGACAGCCAGAGAACTCAGCATTCTGTGAATCTGCCCACTATAGTAGAACTGTGTTAAAGGGCAGAGAGAGGCAATTAAGTGGGAGACAATGAAGATGAGCAAAGTTATGGAGCCCCTGAAACAATATGGCAGAGATGAGTACAACTTCTAGGATGGAAAGGTATGCCAGAGGAGAGCTCAGGCAATTTCATTCAATAAACATTTTCCAAGAAACTGGGTAGACATAATACAATTGTTCTTGCCCTCAAGGAACATACTATTGGGCAGGTGCTTAGAAACAAGCAATCACAGCGAAGTAACTATTGCATATATCAGTGTGAATGATCATACTTACTTGCATCATTTTACCTAATAAAATGAATCCCAGATGTGACCACAGATACACAGGAAGATCTGTGGCAGAACAAGACCTAGAAAACCCAGGCTGTTACGTTTCTCACACAGGGCTTAATTTATAGTCCCTCTCTACAGACACAGAAGTGGTTTAGTGCTTGCTGTGTTCTGAAACAACAGTACATTAAAAATGTCCAGCAGCATGAGATCTTGGCCCTAGCTCATTGCTTAACTGCATAAATTTCCCGGCAGATCAGAATGACATGTCTTTGACAAGGGCGGAGGTGGAAAGGGTGCAGGGAAAGTCAGGGAGCTCTTTGTGAAGACAACCTATTTGCTAAAAGGAGCCAGGAGGGATCAGTTTAATTGAAGTTAAAGATATTTTAAGGAAGGTAAGAGCCTAGCTGGGGGTTCAGCCAAGAGGTTTCATTCTGCCTTTGAAAATGAGAAGAGTTGAACAGGATCTGTATGGATAAGCTGATAAAAAGCCCTTTGAAGTGGACAGAGATCTTTTTATAGCCTCAGAATAACAGCCCCGGGTGAGGAAAGAGAGCTGCTCTCATTTACAAGTGTGGAGGGCGTTGAGCTGTCCCCTCCCAGTGGGTTTCTTCTAGTTTGGCCATGAAGAAAGATTGGCCTAGTGTCCTTGTCTCTTTGAGAGAAGATAGATCTGGCAGCCTTTCACACAGAAAGTGCAGACAAATGACCCAGGGGAAAGGCCTAGAATGCTAGTTAATAGACACTTGAAAAAAAGAAAGACACAGGACACAGACTCACAGCGCCCACACACCAGCCCTGACTCAGACACCATCAATCAAACTAGATGGATCACAGGCTAATTTTTTTAAAAGAATGAAGGAGAGTTCTCCCTGACTTATCAAGAAATAATAGCAAGAAAAGTGACTCTCACATATAGCTTATTATGTGTCAGATGCTCTACATGCTATATTGCTCACCCTTTCTCTTTCAAAACAGCATTTTGTCCTTTGCCAGGACAAAACGTTTTACATGCACAATTTAAAGGAGGAAATGGCTTATGATGACTCATGGTTTTGGGGTTTCTGGTACATGGTCAGCTGGTTCCACTGCTAAGGGCTGATGTGAGCCTGGGACATCATGGTGGGAAGAGTGTGGTGGAACAAGGCTGCTCACTTCATGGTGGCCAGGAAGCAGAGGACAGGAGAGAGCATCAGCCAAGAGACACCCTCAAAGGTACACTCCCTTGATCCACTTCCTCCAGCTCCTAACAGCACATTCCTAACAGCCCATTTACCGACAAACATTGTTAATTCACTGATGAGTACGAAACTTTCTTGATCCAATCCATGAATCTCTTAATCTAGTCAACTTGAAAACTGAAATTAACTGGCACACTCACATTATCTCATTTATTTATCTTAACAACTCTAAAGGTAGATTCTACTTTTATTTCTATTTTACATTTCATAAAATTGAGGTTTATTTATATATGAGCAAGTTTAAACAACTTATTTAGGCATAGGATGTCCCAGATAAGATTTACAGACCTCGGGAAGTGCATCTTCACTACCTTATTACCAGTTCTTAATGACCGAAAAGCATGGTCTAATCTCCCACTCACCAAGTAGTTCAGCATCTCTTCTGGACATGGGAAGATCTGACCAAAGATATATGAATCAACTTTTCACAGATGCTTGGGTCCTGTATATCTGTACATTAGAAGAGAAGGGGAGGAGAGGTGAGAGGAGTGGAGGGAAAGAGAGGGGAAGGGAGGGAAGAGAAGAAGAGGGGATAAGAAAAGGGGAGAGAGGAGAGGAGAGAAAGGAAAGGAAAGGAAAGGAAAGGAAAGGAAAGGAAAGGAAAGGAAAGGAAAGGAAAGGAAAGGAAAGGAGAGGAGAGGAGAGGAGAGGAGAGGAGAGGAGAGGAGAGGAGAGGAGAGAAGAGGAGAGGAGAGGAGAGGAGGGAAAGGAAGGAAGGGAAGAGGACGGGAGCGTAAGGGAGGGGGAAAAGAGAGGAGAGGAAACTGAATGAAGGAACCACAACAATACATATGCCCCCAAGAACAAAGTATCTTAGTAAATATAAATGGAAAAGTGTTCACCACTACCCTCTGTTTTCATCAAAAACAGAAATAAGGAATTTGGGCCCATTACTGAATAGAATTTAACTCAGCTTTACATTTAAGTACTTTGTTAGGGTCATGGGCTGTATAACAACCCCCAAAACTGCCCCATGTTTTCATAAATATGTCAATATCTGAAGGTATGAAATAGAAAGGATCAAGTCCGAAGAGCTTAAGTTTATTCTGAATTCCACATGAGTTCCACTGTGTGACCTTTCGAAGGCACACTACTCACCCTCTGACCTCCTCTGTAAGACCTGAAGACTAGACACTGCTGATTTCCAAAATGCCTTCTATTACATTCTGAGTTTAAGAATACAACCCTTGCCTCACATATCTCATAGGGGCTGCGCTGAGAAACAAATGGATAAAAAAAGAAAATGGAAAGGAAGGAAGAAAACAGTGTGGGTACTGAAATGGTTCTGAAAAGAAAAGCAACAGTGTTTTGTTATTGGGAATAAGGGATTATGAGGCATCAGTAAGCCACACAACCTCCTCGCATCCTTGAGATGTCATAAAAGCACATGAAACCCTGACTGTTATGGTTTAGACCTAAATTATCCCCCCCCCAAAGCGTCATGTATTTGGAGGATGGTCAGATCATGCAGGTACTGTTTCCATTGGTGGATTCATCTATAGGTGAGTTCAGCGGCTGCTTGTGCTATTAGAAGGTGGGGTCTGGTGAGAAAAGGCGGGTGCCCCGGGGGGTATCTGGAAAGGTACTTCTCCCTCCATGGGTCCTCCCTTTGCTCTCTGCTTGCTGAGTGCTATGAAGTGGGCAGTTTTCCTTCCACCAGGCCCCTCCACCATGCTGTCTTCAGCATCTGATCCTGCCAAACATAAAATAAAACTTCTGAAGCCATGAGCCAAAATAATACTCCTCTTTTAAATTGTGAGTGTCGGGTATGGTGTTCCATAGTTAAAAAAAAAAAAAAAAAAGGCTAAGACACTGGCATCCCAGACAAGGAAACCTCTCCCATTCTCTTGGCAGATGGATGCTTGACTTGCAAGGCCTAGCAAGTTTCCTCTTCTCTGCTAGATATGTAAGAGTTCAAAACCAATAGGTTTCCAAGCTTCGGCCTGCAGGGCCTCTGCCTCCGACTTCTTCCCCCCTATAAAAATCCTAGCACACTGTATCTTATAACTATGCACAATTATTTACATTGAGCAAAAAATTTAATGTCTGAAGAGATGCTAAGTATTCTAATTTGATCATCACACACTGCACACATGTATTATCACACTATATAACATATATATAGTTAAAACCATATTAATAAAGAAAGAAAAAAGAAAGAAGAAAGAAAGAAGAAAGAAAGAAAGAAAGAAAGAAAGAAAGAAAGAAAGAAAGAAAGAAAGAAACATTTGAAGGAAAAGCCTTGCTAATGGAATTTCAGGATATATTAGAGTGGTAAAAGATTTTATATTTTTTTCTTAAGTTCTGGGCATAGGCCATGTGCTAATTGGCCTGGCTCTAGCTATGAAATAAATTGCTATCATCATTATTTTATTCTCAGAAGGAGACAACCCCAGGTTAGTATTTCAAAGAAGAATGAGTCACTGGAGAAATGGAAAAGTACCTGCTAATTATTTCTTTAAAGAAAACCCTAACTGTGCAAGAAAAGAGGACTCCACAGCCCTTTGAGATGAAACACCAAGCTACCTTGGGCCGCTCCAGAGGCCCAAGAACAACAAGAGAGCCCTTGTCTGTGGACATACATGCTCACAGGGGCACCAACTGGCCCCAATTCCCTGGGAGAGGGGCTGGCTTCATTCTCCCTTTCCTTCCACCTCTACATGATGCAAGGAAGCCCCGAGAAGATGGGCAGAGTCAGGAAGGGCCGGGGTCTCCTACACTGTCTGCAAAGTCCATATAGGAAAAAGCACTAAGAGTCCACAGATGTCCAAAATGGAAACCATCTGACCAACTTTTCCAGTCGCTCCCAAATCTGTGTGGATTTTATTCTAATAAAATCCTGTGAATAATTCCAACGGTTAAAACTGAACATCAATTCTATGATAAGTTCAGAGTTTGGTTAGATTTGGTTTTCTGTGGATTTAACCCAGGACTTTTACACTGAGGTATATCCCAAGCCCCTTTTTCACATTTTTAGGTCTGGCTAAGTTGCCTAAGCTGAGCTCAGAGCTGTGATATTCCTGCCTCAGACTCCAAAAATACTGAGATTATAGGCTATGCCATCTCACCTGCCTAAACATAGGTTTTTAACATCTACTCAGTATCTAGCTTGTCTGCAGGAATAATGAGGTTAATTTGATGAGAATAAAAAGTTTAACCAGTTACTTGGAGCTCAGTGGTCATAAAGTTAAGACATATTAATGAAGAAATCATAAAACTTTAAAGAAAAACTGAGACCCCTTTGATCCAGTGCCTTCTGGAACTTTGAGTAGAGAAAATGGAGTGGACAGGTGTAAGAACCTGTAACATTAGGGTTATGGGCTGAGTTGTGCCCCACTCCTCAAAATCTGTATGTTGAAGTCCTAACCTCCAACCACCTCATAACCTGACTCTTTGGAGATAAGGTCTTCAAAGAAATGATTAGGCTAAAATGAGATCTTTGGGGTTGTCCTTCATCCAGTCTGACCAGTGTCCTAAGAAGAAGGAATTTGGACATACAGAGAACCACTACAGATAGAACCACACAGGTGAAAAACCATGTAGGGTCATAAGAGGATGACGACCTGCAAGCCACAAAAGAGCCATCAGAAACAACCAACACTGCCAATATCTTGACGAGGGCCTGGTAGGTATAGACTATGCAAAAATAAATTGCTGTTGTGTAAGCCACTCAGTCTGTGGTATTTTATTATGGCAGCTGAACAGACTAACGCCATCATATAAATTAATGAAACCTGCAGAGAAAGAGTTCCCAAGTGATCTTTCTCCTCATTTGCCACTCTGCTGAAGTTACCCTCTCTGCAACAGCTGAGGGTCCAGACCCATGACTGCTGTCCCACTGCTTCTTTACAAGAAACTTCAAGTAATCAGGTGAAATACTAAGACGCCTCACATCTGGTTTTGCATCTCTTTGCAAAAAGAAACCTTAACTTTTCCCTTTGCCTTTGAGGAAGGGTAGCCAGGTCTTTGTAATTTTAGGCTGGGCTTAAAGGTTGGTTGACTGGTTTTTACATATGTCAGGGTAAAAAAAAAAAAAGGAAAACTAAAAGAAGCAGGAAGATAGTGAATGAAAGACCAGACAAGAAGAGTTAATAGGGCCAGGGATTTAGCTCAGCAGTATAAGCACCTGCCTGGTAAGCACAAGGTTGTAAGTTTGATCCCCGGTACCACAAAAAAATAAAAATAAAAAAGAGGAGTTAATAGATGAGATTAAGGATGGTATTAAAGAGAAACAGGAAAACAAGAAAAAGAATAGCATGAGGGAAAGAGAAATTTCCAGGGTTTTGAGGATAACCCCAAAACAAGTTCTGGTTTGGGAGGTCTAAGTGAATATTTTAGACTTTTTGTCCAAGAGAAGATGGGAGCTGCTGTCCAGACAAAAGAGGACAGTATCCCAGCTACATGGAAGAAATTGCGGGGGATATTTCCCATAACTAGGGGGACAAGAGAAAGACAAGTTCCAGGGAAGCATGAAACCATGGCTTCCCTCAAAAGCTGTGTCCTGGTGAACCTCGAATAGGGCTCCTGTATAATAATGAGACTCTGGGAGGTGAAACAGGGTCCTACAGCTAAATTTGGTAGCTAGAAAGTTGCAGTTAATTTGAAAGAGGCCTATCCACTAGCCATTGTCAGCATACAGAAAGACTCCTGGCCAGAGGACTTTCCTGTATTTCCTAGCACAACCTGAAAGAAAATTCGTCCTTTAAAAACGTATGCAATAATGGACTTTAAACACATCTTGGGATCTGAGGTCTTGAATGGATTTTGTTGGGCATAAAAGAATTTTATTACTTTAATAACTCCAGTACAAGAATAAAGGCAATTCCCATCCCGTATCTCAAGTATTATAGATCAATCCACCCCTGTTGGGCCATTTCCTCCACTTTGGTCTGCCTCTTTTCCTTTGGATTCAACTTCCCCCACACACTCATTCATCCATTCTCTTCTAGGCCCAACCTTCCCCCAAATATTTTGCTTTCTAACAAAGGACACAGCTGGACAAAGAAGGGAGTCACTAGTTGTACTCAGCATCGGTGCTGAGTACTATTTGGTGAGTAGATTATTTCGAAGGGGAAGTTGCCCACTAACAGATGCCTCACCCTCATTTTCCTGACAAATGTCTGCTCAGCTCATTGATAAGTCTGGCTCAAGTTCTTCCATCATTTCTATTTCTATGATGATCCAAGTCTTTTATCAAAGCAATGAGCTCTTCTAGAGCAAAGGCTGCACCTTCTTCTTGGTCTGCTACTTGGAAGGTAAGAAAATCAAGGCTGAATGATCAACAGAAACAGCCAGGATAAGCAATGGAACCCAGAGGAGGAGCATCTTCCATCTATTCTCTTCTCTCTTCCCTTCTTCCCATATATGAGAACAAGGGTTATGAGTAGATGCATGGCAGGTCTCAGAATTACCTATAGGAGATACTGGGTTTCAATTTTCTGCAAAAGGCTCAAGTGTCAATAGCTTATGTTTCTTTTATACTCACTTCATTTTCTGGTTATATCCCTGAGGAAAAAGAATTAACTGTGGTCAGAATTCTTGAGAGTCTGCTCTGCTAAATTACTGGATATGTGGCCTGTTCACCAGTGTATGAATTTCTTCACCTATAAGCTGATGAACTGGGTCCAAGCTATCCACGTATCAACTAAGTTTTCTATAATCTGTATCCCTCACTCACATACACAGCAATCAGGATGCCCCATATGAACAGAGCTAGGAGCAGGCCTGGGGTGGAGGCAGTGGTAAAGAGATGCTGAAGGAAGTAAGAGAGATGTTCAGCTGAGCTTCAGACAGGAAAAGACCTTCAATTCACCCAGGCTGAGGATGAAACACATTCCACAGAGCTGAGGGAGCGCTGTGATGTGACATGGTTCTTTCACCTGCAGGCTCTGAGCAATGGAGAAGAGGCACTGGGAAGACAGAGAGTCACCATTCAGGCGTGGCTTACATATCTGGTCCTGCAGGAGCTGAGAACAAATGGGAGTAGGAAGTGCTTCTCCTTAGGGACTCTAACAGCAGGGCAGGCCACCCAGACTTCCCATATCAGGAGAGGGAAGGAATGGAGGGCTAGGGGATAGAACAAGGCTGACCTCTGGAATAAATCCTAAGGTGCTAGAAACTGTAACCCAGGCTGACTTTCATGGCTCGTAAAGCCTCAGCATAACCAAGAGCCAGGCAAGAGGGCCTCTGCTAATAATTTCTCTCTCTCTCTCTCTCTCTCTCTCTCTCTCTCTCTCTCTCTCCCTGTCCCTGTCCCTGTCCCTTTCCCTCTGTCTTTCTCTCACACATACATTTCTACAAATCACACACATATACACACATGTCTACAAATCCTTCAACCTTCTCCTCTTTGCAAACTCAGCTGGGGAATCTTGGAGAAAACAACAAAATGGATGTGGCTGCCAGGCTGTTTCTCATTAATAAATGATTCCACATGGTGAGAGAATATGTTGAGAAGAGATATTTTATTGAAACAGAAGAGAGGGAAACAGATATGGAGAGCTTTTCATGCTATCAAAGGGGATGGTCAACCAACTGGAGATATACAGTTCTGGACCAGAAGTGGAGATCATGCCTGACTGTGACAAGATAAATGTAGCTACTGGTCAGCTTTCTCATCACTGATATAAAACATCTGATACCCACAACTTAAAGAAAGAAATATTTATTTTAGTCACTGTCTCAGGGGTTGCAGTCCAGAGTCAGCTGGCTCCAAATAAGAAACACGATGAGGGAAGAAAATAGTAGAAAAAGTTGCTCAAGATATGGCATCCAGGAAGCAGAGAACAAGGAAACAGCTCCAGAGAGGAAGGGGTCAGAGATCAGATATAGACCCCAAGGTCCCAGCTCCATGAGAGTCTGTTCTACTAAGTTACACAAACACATCTCACAGTGTGCTTTACTGCTTCCCTAAGTGGCTTCCATGCTAATCAAATTGACAAGCTTAACCTTCACAATATCCCATGTCATGGTCAAATGACCACAACCCTGAACAGGGATCAAGGAGGCCACGCCATGGTTCTGCCACTGTGGCTGCCTCACTCAGCGATTTAAATCTGCCCTTCAACTCCAAGTCTCAGCATTTTCTTCTGTAAAATGGAAATAAAAATTCTTTGGCCCAGCTCCCCTCAGTGAAAGCAGGATGCACAAAGTAATCGATTTTGAGAAAAAGACCAAGACGTGGAGGGGAGGGGAAGAAGTGATTTTAAAAATCAAGTTGTGTTATGTACCTGTACAAACCCTTGATAAGAGTCATCATTATGCACTGTAAACATGTATTAATAAAAATTTTTAAATAACTGATAATGTTCTGTGGACCTGGACGGCAGGGACTATATCGTCTGAACCAGGATCAGAAATATGAAAGTTCTTGGTGTGCAAACTGAACCATGGATGCAGATGTAAGAGTGAGAAAAACAGGGCATAGGGGAAGCACTTGCTCTGAGGTGGGCAGAGAACAAGTGCCAGAAACAGAGACTGAAAAGGAAAAGGCTGAAAAGTAAATGGCACTAAAAGCTGGAGAAAAGTTATATGAGAAAGTAACTACCTATATCAAGCACATTTCTTAAGAAAGTGGGTTTTGGTTTTTTGGTTTTGTTTGTTTGTTTCCTTTTACCTATCTCTAAAGTGAGGGTCAGACAGACAGAGAAAATGTCCATTGGAGGAAAAAATATATATAATTTGAAAAAATAATTTTTTAGTGTTTGAGATTTATTTTAAGCCTGGAGAGAATCATGGAGTGTGTCCATTCCTGTCTAGTGATTTGCTGTGTGATGCTAGGCATCTTATGAAACTTCTCTGTTCTAGCTGCCAACCAATACTTATCCAAGTCTTTAGCAGCTTGGGTTCAGAGACTGTGGGTTATAGATCCAGTCAGTCTCACAAAACTGACTGCAGAGGGAAATGATAAAGTACAATCAAAGTCTCCTCCTTCTCCAGCCTGTGTTGCCATAGACAAGGATGAGGATCCAAAAGTTCTTTTCAAAAGAATCACACTTGCTATTTGAAAATCTCTCCATCCAAGGACACCCAACAAATTCATTCCAGCAGTAAACATTTATGCTAAACCTTCTTTGAGCAAATCATTGCACTGGACCCTGAGGAGAAGTAAGGTAGGGACTCAAAGATGATGAAGTAGGAAGATTGGGGCCCTGCTTCCCACATGGTGGGGCTAATGGATTCTCCCATATTCACCACCAGCTAGACTGTGCTGTCATCACAAAAATATTTAAGCAAAATGCAGAAAGAGTCCAGATGGAAGTCACTGATTTTACACCTAACACACCAAGGTTAATGGAGGAGAATCCACCTTAGAGGATCCCAACAGCAAGGAGTTTACCATTTAGGAAGAGAATATAGGTTCCATGCTGAGTGAGAAGCATGAGCAAAGCTTCCGTAGTAGGAAATGATATTCTGTTCAAGGGACAGCTTAATAGTTTGAGAGTTCTGTCTGATTCAGTGCAGAGTTAAGAAGTGCTTTTAAGCAAAGGAGTTGTCATTTTGGTTCTGATGTTCAGATGCAGCTTTTTGGCCCAGAAATGAAAGGAGGATAGAAGGTGGAGGAACTGAGGGAGGAGACTTATGGGAAAACTACTGTCAGAGTCCAGAAGAGAAATTACCAGAGTGCTGAAGAATAAAGAAGAGTAAAGAAGCATTGCAGTTGAAAAGATTGCATGCTGTCACTCACAGGTGGGATCTAAAAAGCTGACCCTGTAACAGTAGAGAGCAGATCAGTGGTTATCAGAGCATGGGCAGCGTAGAAGGTAGAGGAAGGTGAGGTTGGTCAGTGAGTAAAATGTCGCAGATAGAGAGGAGGAATAATTTCTGGGTCCTATTCTTGTATTGTATATGTCAAAGCAACTAGAAGAGATTTTGAATGTTTCCACTACAAAGAAGTAATCAAAATTTCAGGTGATCAGTGTGCTGACTTGACTATTTCACAACATACACATGAATCGAAACATCATTTTACCCCATAAATATATACAATTAGTATGTTAGATCCAAACATTTTTAAAGATGGTTTCAAGGTTTTGCAGTGCCAAAAGAAGAAGAGGAGGAGGAAGAAGAAGGGAAAAAGAAGGAGGAATAAGAGAAGGAGGACGAGAAAAACAGGAGGAAGAGAAGAGGAAGAAGAAGGAGGAGGAGGAGGAGAAAACAAAGCATTGAGAGTGTTAAATGGAAACAAAATTAGTATCCTTGGTGGCTATCTTGATCTTTGGAAATAATACACAGATTTGTCTACCATTTTCCTCACACTCTCACATCTGTGAAGTATCAACTGTCTAGATTATAGTCTTTCCTTCACCTATCTTACACTCAAAAGCACAAAGCAGCATATAAAGCAGAAATAATTCACCAGTTTACACACAAAACTGAAATCTTCTATTTCCTATTTGGATTTTATAGCTGAAGTGATGGGAAGGACGTGAAGTCACCCAGGTAGTTGTTGGGTATCCATATGAGTTTCCTTGTAGACATAAATTCTTACCACCACAAAAAGAATTATCAGACAGCTTCAAGGTTTCCCAGGATTTAGTAACAACAACCCTTTCTGGGTGACTCAGCCATGAGATAGGGTCTAGCCAGAGCCTCTAATTACACAGGCAGGGTCAGGCTTTGGAATGAAAGCCATGCTCACTGCCAGGCAAGCTATTGCCCTCCAAAGTGTTAGAAAAGACAGCCTCAGGCCACAGGCTAAGGACCAATGATGCCGCCTCCTTCAACTGTCCTTGGTCCCAGGCAAGCCTGCTCCACAGACTGGCAAATCTAATAAAGGACTTTAATGGTACCTTTATTATGGGCTGAGAGGGTGATGCTTGGTTCTCCAATTGGCAGCCTCCTCTGAGAAGTAAGCAGTTTTCTTTCATGTGGCAACTCCAACATGCTCAGATCATGCCAACGATAAAGGAGGCAGAGCTCTGAATTTTTTGTAACTCAGCAGAGCCTTTGAGAGAGATGTCCAGGCAGCGCAATGCTGAAGCTGCTGAGCCAGGCCTGTAGAAGGGCTGAGATGGTGATGAGGAGCAGGGGTGAGTACAGGTCCAGAGGCCAGCTTGTGGAAAAGGCCACACCTCCACTCATCACCCAAACGGTACAACTAGCACTATAGGCAGGTCCCAGAGGACCCTTGCATCTGCCATGATGTTGCCAGTGCAGCTGAAAACCTCAGATCCCAGCATCTTCCAGTTGTATTGTTAATTTTCTTATAAGAAAAAAATCCATTAATACAAAGTCTCCCAATCACCTGGGAAATTTGTTAAAAACACAGATTCTTGGTTCATACTACAATGATCTTGATTTTGATAATCAGCCTGGATTGGAAATGAATTTATTGGGATATATGAAGGAAGGAAAAACAGTATTTTTTATCATGATAAAATACATATCATGTAATGTTTACCATATTAACTAGTTTAAAGAGTACAATTCACTGGCATTAAGCATATTCACATTGAAACAATATTATTAAGAAAGACAGGAGGCAAGAGGTATAGCTCAATGGTACAGCTGTTTCCAGGCATATATGAGGCCTATGGCCCAATACCCAATACTGCAAAATCAAAATGAGCCACTAGATATTGAGCACTGGGTAGAATAACTCTTGTGGGAAAAACTGTTGAGATTAAAATACATATAGTAGAAATATTCATAAGCACTCTACTGCACTCTAATTGGTGAAGTTATTTCTCATGGCAGTGTGAGTTAATAATTCTGAAACCTTGCGTACAAGGATTGAGCAAATAAGTACACATGCAAGTGGTGGTGGTGCCAAGTTTCTCACTATTACAGATAAGGAAAGGGGTAAAATTAGAATGAACCAGGTGGTACAGAGTTAGGAATATCATCATAAACTCATGCTCTACCTAAGACAGCCAGTAAAGGTGACAGCTACATATGAAAATAATTGTAGATATGTCCATACACATAGGTTTGTATATACAGGTACAATTCCTTTGAATCTCTGAGCTGACCTAAAAGAAACGCTACTCTAGTAGCCACAAGCAACCCCAGCACCCAGATCTTAGTTTTTAAACATATTAGCCAACAAATGAACTAGAGATCCTTGGAGAAATAGCTGATTCCAGGGCTACAACAAGGAAAATACAAAATGAGCCTAAAGTGTTTTATGGTACCAGAAAGCAAGAAAGTTCTCAAAAATCAAAGCCATCTAAGTAGATATAAAAGTCACGGATGCCAACAGAAACAACTCCCAATAGCCAAAATGGGAATAATTAGAGCAAAATAATGGATAATCTCACAAGGAATATTCAAAAGACAACACAAATATCCATAAATTCATAATGACTCAAATGAAGAATGATTGACTGAATAAATGAATGGAAGAGAATAGTAAAATTTCCCATATAGAATGCCAAATAATTTTTGTAGAAGCTCCCCTCTCAAAGAATAAACCATAACTTCCCATCCCTTAAGTGTCAGTGATGCTGAATGACTTACAAAGATTACAGTGTAGGAGGCAGTAAAAATGTTTGCAAACCCTACCTCTGCTAGTGATCACAGTCAGGACTACCAGTGATGTTGGGTTAATAGCATACACACTTGATAGAGCGTATTGATAAGGATGTTTCTGCTCTTAGAGTTTCTCTTCAAAACCCATAGCTCCAGTCCAACCACGACTAAAACAGAGGCCAAACTGAAATTGGGAAATATTCTACAAAACACCTGACCTATACTACTGAACATGTGCAAGGTCATCACGGCAAGAAAAGGCTCAGAAACTGTCACATCCAAGATGAACCTAAGGGGACATAACGACTACATAGAATTCTCTAAAGAAAGGATACTGGAATCCATCAGGTCCTGGGAATTTCTTTGTTGGTAAATTTTTTATTATGTTTTCAACTTCAATAACTGATACTGGTTTATTCAAAATTGTTATATCTTCTTGGTTGAGCTTTGGTAGTTCATATGTTTCTAGAAATCTGTCCATTTCCTCTGTATTTTCCTCTCTATGTGAGTAGAAATTTTCAAAGTAGGTATTCATGATCTTTTGACTTTCCATGGGATCTGTAGTAATTTTCCCCTTTTCAGTCCTTATTGTGTGCATTTGGGTTTTCTCTTTCTTTTTCTTTATAAGGTTAGCTAGAGGTTTGTCAATTTTGTTTATTCTCTCAAAAAACCAACTTTTTGATTCATTAATTCTTTGTATTTTTTTTTAGTTTCAATTGCATTTATTTCTGCTCTAATCTTTATAATTTCCTCTCTTCTATGAGCTTTGGGTTTAACTTGTTCTTTTTCTAGAAGCTTGAGGTGAAGCATTAGATTGTTTATTTGTATTCATTCTGTTTCCTTGATACGATAATTTGTTGCTATATATTTCCCTCTTAAGACTGCTTTCAGTGCATCCCACAGATATGTTGTTTCTGTATTTTCATTGAATTGTAGGTATTGCTTTATTTCATCTTTAACTTCATCGGAGACCACTGGTTGTTCAAAAGGTTGTTCAAAAGGTTGTTATTTAATTTCCAAGTATTTATGAAGGTTTTGCAATTTCTTTTGCCATTAATTTCCAGTTTCAGTGCACTATGGTCAGATATTATGCATGGGATAATTTCAATACCTTTGCATTTACTTAACAATGTTTTATGGGATAACATATGGTCTATTTTGGAGAATGTACCGTGTGCAGCTGAGAAGCATGTGTATTCTGATGTGGTTGGGTGGAACACTCTATAAACATCTACTAAGCCCAATTGCTCGCAGGTATGATTCAGTCCATGATATCTTTGCTGACTCTTTGTCTAATTGATCTATCTCTTTACGACAATGGGCTGTTAAGGTCCCCTGTAATAATTGTGTTCTTGTGTATTTAATGTTTCATGTCCTTTACTATCTGTCTACTATAGTTGAGTGCTCCTGTTTTTGGTGCACATATATTTATAATTGTTAGTTTTTCCTCTTGAATTGTTCCACTTATGAGTATATAGTGACCTTCTTTGTCTCTTTTAATCATTTTAGGTTTGAAATTCACATTGTCTGCAAATAGAATAGTTACTCCTGTTTTTTTCTGGATTCCTGTTGCATGGAATACTGTTTTCCATCCTTTGACTTTTAATCTATGAGTTTCTTTTTGAGTCAGATGCATTTCTTATATACAGCATATTGTTAGATCCTGTTTCATGATCCATTCTGTCAATCTGTTTCTTTTGATATGTGAATTGAGCCCATTTACATTCATGGATATCACTGATATGTACTGGCTTGACTTTGCCATGTTATGTTCCTATTGTTAGTTTCCTGCTTTTCTCCCTTGTTTAATTTCTTGTCCAGCCTGGTGAATTCTTTCTGTTGTTGTTCTGGAGATTGTAGTCATTTTTATCTCTATCTAGGATGTCCCTCAGCACTGAATTCTACAAGAAATTTAGAGAACATTTGATGTCAATACTCCTTAAACTCTTCAATGAAATTGAAAAGAAATGAAACCTCACTAATCATTACTGGAGGCAAGTATTACTCTGTTACCAAAACCAGAGAAAGACCCAATCAAAAAGGAGAACTGTAGGCCAATCTCACTAATGAATATGGATGCAAAGATTCTCAATAAAATACTGGCAAATAGAATGCAGCAAATCATCAAGAAGATTATACATCACAGCCAAGTGGGGTTCATTCCAGGAATGCAGAGATGGCATACACAAGTCAATAAATGTAATACATCACATCAACAGAGCCAAAGACAACAACCACATGGTCATCTCAATAGATGCAGAAAAGCTTTCAATCAGGTCCAACACATGTTCATGATAAAAACCCTTCAGATACTCGGAATACAAGGTGTCGACCTCAACCTTATAAAGACCACCTATAGCAAACCAACAGCCAATATCATACTGAATGGACAAAAACTGAAAGCTTTCACTTTAAAATCAGGAATAAGACAAGGATGTCCACTATCACCACTCCTTTTCAATATAGTTCTGGAAACACTAGCCAGGGCAATCAGACAAGAGAGAGAAATAAAAGGAATAAAGATAGGAAAGGAAGAAGTTAAATTATCACTATTTGCAGATGACATGATATTCTATATAGAAGACCCAAAAACTCCATTAAAAGACTACTAGAGGTAATAAACAAATTCAGCAGTGTAGCTGGATACAAAGTCAATGCTCAAAAATCAATAGCATTGTACACAAACAAGAAACTCACCGAGAGAGAAATTGTGGAAATATTGCCCTTCACAATAACATCTAAAAAAATGAAATACTTAAGAATAAACCTAAGAATGTAAAAGACTTAAAAGCTGAAAATTACACTATGCTAAAAGGAGATTGAAGAGGATATTAGAAAATGGAAGGATATTCCTTGCTCTTGGCTAGGAAGAACCAACATTGTGAAAATGGCCATACTCCCCAAACTTTTATACAGATTTAACACAATCCCAATCAAAATACCATTGACATACCTCATAGATGTAGAGAAAACATTCATACAATTCATTTGGAACCAGAAGAAACCTAGAATAGCAAAAGCAATTCAGGGCAATAAAGGCAAGGCAGGAGGCATCTCAATTCCGGACTTGAAACTGTACTATAAAGCCACAGTGAATAAATCAGCATCGTACTAGCAAAGAAATAGACCTGAGTATCAATGGAACATATTAGAAGATGCAAGTGTAAGTACAAAGACATTCAACCACCTGATATTTGACAAAGGAGCTAAACATGTTCACTGGAAGAGGGATAGCCTCTTTAATAAATGGTGTTCGAAATGCAGAAGACTGAAACTAGATCCATGCCTATCACCATGCACAAAACTAAAGTCTAAGTGGATCAAAGATCTAAACATTAAAACAGAAACATTAAATCTACTGGAATATAAGGTAGTTAAAGTCTTGGAGACATAGGGGTAGGCAGAGAATTCATGAACAAAATGCAAACTGTACAGGAAACACTTCAGAGAATCAACAACTGGGATCTCATATTAGTGAAAAGTTTCTGTACTTCAAAAGAAATCACTAGCAGAGTGAAAAGAAAACGCACAGAATCGGAAAGAATTTTAGCCAGCAATCCCTCAGACAAAGGACTTATATCAAGAGCATATAAAGAATTGAAAAACATCAAGCCCCCCAAATTCAAAGACCCTCTCCAAAAATGGGCAGCTGAGATGAACACACAGTTCTCAGATGACAATATACAAATGGCAAATAAATACATGAAGAAATGTTCACCATCACTGGTCATTTGAGAAATGCAAATTAAAACAACATTGAGATATCATCTCACGGCCCCGCCCCTCATGCTCAGGAAGTCTCCCAGAAAGCAGCATCTCGGGCTGTCTCTTTGGGACCCGAAAGTCTCGGACCCGTAGAGTGGCCTGGGCTGTTTGGATCGAAAGTCTGCGCAGACCTGCATCTCGACGCGACTCTTTGGGACTGGAAGTCTCCCAGAAAGCAGAGTCTCAGCCTGTCTCTTTGGGACCCGAAAGTCTCAGACCCGTAGAGTGGCCTGGGCTGTTTGGATCGAAAGTCTGCGCAGACCTGCATTTCGGCACGACTCTTTGGGACTGGTAGGCCCGCCCTTCATCCGCAGGGAGCTGCCTGGAGATCGGCATCTGGGCCAGGTCTGTTTGGGCCCATAGCCCCGCCCTTCACCCCCAGGAAGTCTCCCAGAAAGAGATCGGAAGAGC
>PVJX010006691.1:0-46935 GCA_004027295.1 Dolichotis patagonum
AACAAGGTTAAACATTTCTGAAATGCAAAGGCACAAAATAAACATTACCATTCCAAAAGTTACAAACAGGGGAATATAAAGCATTGGGAACAAAGCAAGTCCAACATCCAGCAGGGCAAACATTAAGTCCTAGAGTTCCATGCTCAGCATTTGAAGCAATCTGGTTGCAAGCTCCAAAAGGCTTGGGTGATTCCACCCCTACTGCACTTCTAGGGATTTCAGCTCCTGCAGTTTCTCTCTTAAACCCTCTTTGCTTGGTTTTTGCAGCTTTCTTGGATGGTCCACGTTCCTGGGTTTTGCAAACTTCTGGGGTCTCCCTTACATCTCTACATATTGGCTTCACCCTTACATCTCTACATATTGCCCTCTCAGGGGCACACTGCTTGGCCTCCCAGACCTTTTGCAATCGAGGTGGAAGCTGTCTTACCCTCAGAATTTGTGCATTTTCCTTGCTCCTAAAATCAGCATCATGGGATGCTGCCAAGGTCTGCTGCCAGCTGGAGCAGTAGCCAGGCTTTTCTCTCTCTTGGCTATAGGGGTCCAGTGCCTGGATTGCTGGGCTCTGTTTACCTGATTGTGAAGAAAAGCTTTTCTATGTTGCCGCCATTCTGGAACCTCATGTGGCTGCCGCCATTCTGGAGCATGGTGCTCTGAAGCTTTCTCATCTGAGAAAATTCTTTCACTTTTGCAGTTTTGGGGCTGCAAAGGATGGTGACCCGCTGCTTCCTGGGATGCCCGGTGGCCATCTTTCTTATCTCTCTGTTTCTTCTCAGCAATCAAAGAAAGTCTCAGCTCTATCTTTACAATCCACAGCTTTACTGGAGTTTTCCTTCTGGCCAAACTCACAGTGTTTTAAATTATCCTGCCGGGCTCTTTGCTCTTGATTTGCAACATAGATCTGGCTAAAAGCCCCCAACAATAGCCATGCCACAACCTCAACACTTGACTGCCTTGAAATTTCCTTTGTCAGATCAATCAGTCCATTACCCTTAATCTCAGTCTCAGGCAAAGTCTCTGGGCATGAGCAAAATGCAGACAAACTTTCTGCCAAGCCATAACACACATCATAGGGAGTCCAACAACCAATGCAGTCCTTCTTCCCAGTTAGAAACCTCCCAAGCCTGGTCTTTACCATCAGGCTTTCTATCAGCCTTCTGGTGTCCTGAGCTCTGACCAGAATCTCTTCTACAGAACAACCTAAGTTGCTCCAGCTCTGTGCATCCAGGCGACATGTCCGAACCTTTCCAAACTCTGCCCATAAGCCATTTCCAAAGCCTCTCAAAAAACATGGTCAGGTATAGTCACAGCAATGACCCCACTCTCGGTACCAAATTCTGTCTTAGTTATTTTTCACTAGTCACTGAGACAAAATACCTGATGCCCAAAGTTGGGAAAGGAAAGGTTTATTTCTTACAGTTTTTGGAGGTTTCAGTCCATACTCAGTTGGCTCCAAGGCAGGGTGGCATGGTGGGGCTGCAGTTCATGGCAGCTGCAAACAGCAAGGCGGAAACTGGCAAGAGAGAGAGATATCCCTTATTCCTGCCATTACATCACATCCTGGCTCCACCCCTAGGAGGGTGTAGCACTGACACCACCAATCCAAGCAGTAGACAATGAACCAGTCACAAATGCGCAATGCAAATACATGAGGCTTGGGGGCCACCAACATAAACCATGACAAGGTCCTACCTTTCAATGTTTTATAATAAGGATTAAACTTGAGAATCAGTTTTGGAGAGAGCAAACTGTATTCAAACCATAAAAAAGTCACAGATTTAGAATTTAAGACACAGTAGTCAATTGGTCATAAAAGTTATCACTCTAAAATACTTCCTAAGTTATGTCTTTACCTTTTCAGTAGTATAATGAGACATTAACCCAGTTAGAATCACTGATAAGTATTACAGTTCAAGGAATGCATACAGCACAGGAGTGAATAGTAATCAAAATACATGTATTGAACCATCCCCAAAATGTGAAACTAAGGGGCAGAAAATGATCAAAGTATATAGTGTTCAAAAATGAAATGCATTAATTCGTGTAAGGCATGCATACTAATAAAAAATGATGTGAAACAAAAGGAAATATATACAGCATAACAAGAATATTTCTAGTAAATACAGTTGGTCATCTATTGAAACCAGAAGCCATTATTTATTAAAGGTGCTAAGAGGAATTTTTTTTATTTTTTTGCGGTGCTGGTGATCAAACCCAAGGCCTCGTACATGCTAGTACTTACCAGTAAGCTGTATCTCCAATGAGTCAGAGATTAGATGACCTCTAAAGTCTCCTCAGCTCTAAAAGTCTGCAAAAGAAGATGCTCAATAAATAATCAACGATTTGATAATACACTAATATTTTATAATTCATGTAGAAATCCACAGGCATGCTTCATTTTAATGATATATATATACCTGGATGATGTTTAAACAATATAAATTAGAACTTTTTCTTGGCTAAAAGTTGTATGGAACTACAAAGTATATCACTAATATTAAACCTTAATTATTTCTGAATTTGAGTTTTGTTTTATTTTGCAGTATAAAGCATGCAGAAATGAATGTTATGATACATTTTATCTATGGAGGAACTTTGGATTTTCCAGACAAAACTAATGTTGGGTATGTATTACTTTTTAATATGTTTAAATAGAAAACCTTAATATTTTATATGTTCTGTTTAGATATGTTGCCATGTCAATGAAGTAGGAGCAATCCCTAAATTTTCTGACCTATTAAGCTGTATCTTGAGTGTGTTTAAGGAATATCTAAAAACAGTAAGTCACTTTATTTAGAATAAAGCCTGATATAGTAACTCATAGTAATAAGATTAAGAAAACTTCATTAGACTTAAATTTTTAGAAGAATCTTTTTCTTTCTTTTCTAGCCTCCCACCTTCCTTTCTTTCTTTTGCAAATTTAGGGTTGAATCCAGAGCCTCACCCACATTATGGGAGCAGTCTCCCACTGAGCTATTTCATCAGCCCTTTTTTTGTTTTCTTTTCTTTTTTTTTTTCCTTTTGATATAGAATCTCTCTAAGTTGTTCAGGCTGGACTCAAACTTGCAATCCATTAACCCATATTTTGTCTAAAATTGAATATTATTTTACTCCTTTATTTTTTAATTTTAGGGTGTTTTTTAACATTAAAAGAAAAGAAAAACTTTAAAGAATATGACAATGTCCTAAAAACCAATAATTATGTCATTCTTATAAGTTATATAGTGAAATACAATTTAAGCTTATAAAATTCTACTAGACAGTGAAATTCTCTCTTGTTCTCCTTTTCCAGATGTCTTCCCTTTTCTTTATATTCTAACATGAAACAAATAAAACATCTCTTCCTTTTAATTTTAACAATTCATATAAGTTCTTTTAATTTCAAAATGAATAAATATTTTTTGGGGGAACATAATCATGGATCACAGGGATTAAGTTTTAAAGTTTCCTCCCCCTGACAACCTACATGAATTTTTATCATGCTTTCAGGCTTGTTTTCTACATACCTAAAGTAAGTGTAGGTAATTGAAAATACTAGTCTAATGAAAAAAACTGCTTACTGATTGGATGCTGTCTCTAATCTTAGAGTCATTTGTAGATATTTTTGATATGGTAAGCATCAATGAATTCCGTCCCAAACTCTTACTAATTTCTTGGAAAGATTTATGTAACATGTATAGCCTTCAAAGCAGTTTCCTGGAATTTGTTTTGTATTTCACTGAGCATATGAGGGAAATTTGAAACATCTCCAAATTTACTTCTTTGTTATTCATGAGCCAGTGCTTTCAACTTTTGCCTATGTCCTTTTCATAATCCATAAAGAGTGTGTATAATGTTAAATACAATGTTAGCCTTAAAATAATTCAGGTTCTTTTTTTCTGAACAGATCATAGATTATTAAGAAATTACTGTATTATGCTTTGAATTGTTTAAATTTGGGAATTAACAGTACATCTATTTTTATTTTAGTCAGATTCTCAGTATTGCTGATATGTATGGACTAGAAGGTTTAAAAGAAGTAGCAATCTACATTTTAAGAAGAGATTACTGTAATTTCTTTCAGAAGGTAATTATTGAGTCTCAGAAATCTTTACCTAGTGGTTGAAGTCACTCATTATTACCTATTAGATTTTTCACTTTGGTAGTAATAGTGTTTTAAATATTAAGAATACTAAATCAGTTTAACTAATAGGAGCTCCTAAAAGAACCACACACGGACAAAGGGCACCGGCATCTGAATTAGAGCAAAGTCAAGCACAAATCCCTAGCACCATTTTAGAGTCCACTTAATTACATAAGATGATTGTAAACATTTGTGCCCTGTTGCATAGAATTAAATCTAGAAAATACAAGTGCTGAAGATCAGAAATGAAATAGGTATTAAAACTATATTAAACTTTAATAATAAAACCAGAAAGTTATGGAATCTGCTTAAATGTCATTAAGAGATGATAAAGGTGAAAATTTGACATAGCCAAAAGACATAGTTAAAAGAATTAGTTGGGGAGAAAACATAGTTAAAAGAATTAGTTGGGAAGAAAAATTTTATATTAGTATCTCCTTTAAGCTGAGACTCCTTTAAGCTGAGACTCTTTCAATAAACCAACTGTGTCTTTCTAACATTGTAAATGTTTTGTGAGTAGTTTTTGGACCATTACCTCTATTTTCTGATATGTTCATGAATACGTACATTATATGCAGCATCTTGATTTTACTTTCAATGATTATTTAATTTTTTAAATTCTTTATTTTTTATGTCTGAAGGGTAATATGCTGACTTTTTAACATGGTTTGATGGAGATGCATCTCACATACTGGTGTGAAAATACAATTATCACACTTATGAACAAAAAGATGTTCATTTAATTTTTTAAAACATGAAGAACATATTTACTTCTATTAAAACAAGAAATATTGCTTTGTCAACATAGCATTTTGTTTTAAAAGTTTACTATAATTCAGATACATATTTTGATATATATTACTGTGGTGATGGATATTTGAGAGAAGTTTGTTTTCATTAACCCAATCCTTAAAATTTTTGTTACATATTTTAATAATATATATTTTTATAGGTACACTTCTGAAATATATATATATATATATATAATTTTTAACTTTTAGTTTCCTCTTAGTCTCTTGATAGTGATTTAAGTATTATAAATTTACAACACTACTCCACAGTAAATATAAATTTGAGTATCACTGAGCATGGTGGTGCACACCTATAAACCCAGCACTTGGAAGGTTGAGGCAGGAGCATTTGAGGCCGCCTGGGCTTCATAGTCAAGGGGCAGCCTGAACTGCATAGTGAGATCCTGTGTCAAAACAAAAAAAATGGATATAATATAATGGACAACTGGCTCTAAAACTCCTTATCTAGAGCTAGTTTTAACTATTTTATTAACTTAACAACCCTGCACTTCACACAATTAAAAAGTTTTGGATTTTCTGTTTAAGATTACAGAGGACTTTATATTTTTGCCACCAATTAAAACTGTATTTTAAACAGAAGTATATGTCTTCCCAAATTCTACATTAGGTTTTAGAGATGACTAAAGGTCAGTCATCTTATTGCAAAAACATTTGAGAATCAGTATTTCCACATAAATAAATTCTCAGAGAGCCAGAGTTATCTCTGTAAACCAGAACTCAGCACACTTTTTCTGAAAAAACCAGATTGTAATTATTTGAGGCATTGTGAGTCATACAGTTGCTATCACAACTATCTTACAATTGTAAATCAAAGGTATAAATAATATCAAAATGAAATGCATAGTAATGTTTCACTAAAACTTTATTGACAAAAACACTGGTGGACTAGATTTGGCCTACAGGGTGTAGTTTACCAGCCTCTGCTTTAAACAGGAAATCATTTTGTATTTTAATAATTTTGAAATTGTTCTTGCTATATGTCAGTTAATAGATTTTGTGTTACATAAGGCTAATTTACCCTACATAAATTAGACTACTAGATTTTTTTGTCTTTTGCTTACTTTCATAATTTTTCATACTGTTGAGTGTTCTTAGGCTGTCAAGTATATCTATACAAGTAGTCCATTCTCTTAACTAATTTAATACTCTCATCTGAAGTGGGTCTAAAAACCAAATTATTTAATTTGTTACTAGAATTATTACTGTGTAATCTCTATAGTGATGGGCATTTCTGATTTTAAGACAATCTGGAGAACTTCCAGTTATCTTAAGAGCATTTTAATTGTTTAATTTAAATTGTTAATATGCAAAACAAAATATATTCAGTTCTTACATGCTAATATAACACTTGTAGGAGAAGAGTTGTAGAAAATCAAATTAATAACTCATAATTAAAATGTTAAATGCTAAAGGCATTTCTAAAAAAACTTTTGTTTTGCTTTGAGAACAGGATCTGTAGAAGTACACATTTATAAATTAGACATATAAATTGGCTTGTTGATCTTTGTGTGTAAACTCAAAATCACAGTAAATATATATAAAAAGAATCCAATGTAATTAAATGTACCTTCCCAGGAATGTAATTCAAAACCTGAAAATACATGGCTTGTGTAATATATTTTACACATACCTAACACTGAAAGTATTAAGTTGTTTTCCTTACCTGAATGTATCTTTGCTTTTTAATTCAATGCATATATATGTGTATATATATATATATATATATACCATAAGAAAGTATGTTCTATATTATGATCTAATTAAATCCTCTCTATCTGAGGTCAGCATAGGGCCTCCTATTTTATATGTACTTACCATATTTCCATGCAAATGAGATTGTCTTATATTAATTTTCACTCCAAAAAAAACAACAGTGCTTATTTTCAGAAAATGTCTTATTTTTTCATATATGATAATCTACATTTACTCATGTACAACATTCTTCATTTATTTATTCATGCATAGACATAACATTTACTCAAATATAGTCATATCATCTTGTTGAACATCATCATGACTCCAAACCCTAAATTCTGGTCTGAATTTCTTGCTACTCCATTTCCTATAAAACCAGTCTTTCATGTCCAGCAATAGAGTTCTTCTTAAATGAGTGCTGCTTGTAGTGCATTGGCAACAAAGCTGTCAATAATTTTATCCCATGTATTCTTCCCCCAAGTCACAACCTTTTACAAGCTGGGCTTCACAGAGTTTCCATTAAATCAAGTTAATTGAAGACTTAAGAGACAGAGGTGGCAGCAAAAATTATGGTGCATATAAAAGTGGACAATATAAGGCACCAAAACTCATCAAATGTTTATTTCACAGAAATGAGTTAAATGTGTCATTACAATTTGTCATAACATATTGAATTGTGAGGATTCGTATTAGACATAACCCCATTCACTTGTTATCAAGTGCACACATTATTTGTTCATTGTATATGTACTCTGGTCATTCAGCAATAAGTCTTGAGTTCATCTTAACTAGGTGTTTGCTTGTCACAAGGTGTCCACTCAGATATTTATAAATATTTAATTACAATTCAATAATTATTTACATTAAATATTAATATTATTTATATTTAATTATACAGTAATATTGTTTTATAAGTCAGTGTATGTGTCATATCTTGCAGTGGGCATACTAGATGCTTCTGATTGACAATTATAACGGGTTTATTTTGGGAGTAAGGCTTATAAGCATCCTGAAAAATCATACTGGTGCTTATTTGCTGATTGGGCATTAGCTGGGAGGAAATACAGAGGTAATATTTATGCTTCATGAGGCAGATTAGACTATATAGTTGTACTGGAATACAAGATGCCAGAAATTATTATACTATTTTTACTTATAAAAATATTCAAGCTAAAAAAAGAATAAAAATTATGTGTATTGTAGCAGCTAAAAGATCTCAAATGCCATTCTATAAACCTAAAAGTTATTAGAGATACTTGATTTAAAATAATAACAGACTTCTAAAAAATTTTTGGAAGCAATTATAGGTTCACAGCAAAATTGAGAAGGTATACAGATATCTCATATGTACACTACCTCCACACTTGCATAACCTCTCCATTATCAAAGTCCCTTACTAGAGTGGTACATTTGATACAATTGATGAACATACCTTGACACATAATTATAACCCAAAGTCTATAGTTTACATGGGGGTTCACTATTCATATTGTATATCCCATGGGTTTGGAGAGAGGTATAATGGTGTGTATTCATCATGATAGTATCATAAAAAGTCATCTCAATGTCCTAAAAATTCTTTCTTTTCTCTATTCCCTGGAAACCACTAATTGTATTTCTGCCCCCATAGTTTTGGGACTGTTTTAAGATTGTTATACAGCTGGAATCATATATGTACTATATAGCATTTTCAAATTGACTTCTCATTAATATTAACTTAGTAATATTTAAGTTTCCTCCATGTCTTTTCATGTCTTAAAAACTACTCTTTTTAGTGCTGAATATTTCATTGCAAGGGTATACTATAGTTCACATACACAAGGACATCTTAGTTGCTTCCAAATTTTGATCATTATGAATAAAACTGCTATAAAAAATCTGTGTGCAGATTTTTGAGTGCAAAAGTGTGTTTAAGAAACAAAATTTTGGAGCCAGGGATATAGCTTAGCAGCACAGTGCCTGCCTGGCAAGCATGAGGTTATGAGTTTGATTCCTGGTACCAAAAAAAAGAAAAGAAACAAAATTTAGGAGCATGTAGAGAGAGGCAAAGTACTGGAAGAAATTAACTTTAGGTAAAGAACTATGTGTGACATTTTAAAATTCACTAATTTTTAAATTTTATATCTTTATCTCATAGTTTAGGCATCGAAATTAGATTTTCTTTGTAAGCCTTTGGTAATTGAAAAAGAATAAATGTGGTGCTTTCTATCAATTTTAGCCTGTTACCAGAACGCTGGCATCTGTAGTAGAATGCCTTCTTATTGCTCATTCAGTGGGAGTGGAAAATCTTTTTGATGACTGCATGAAGTAAGTTATCTTAAGTAGTGCTATTATTATTAATTTAAGGCTTTTGTTCTTTTATTCTTCTAATTTTGTGGCTATTTTAGAGTCACATGCAGTATAAGTAGCTTAGTGCTTAACTAGTTGTACCAGTTGAGTAGAAATTTTGATTTAGATATTATCAATTCATTTTAGCTGAACTGTAGTTAAGTTAAAATCTAGGTACATTGTCGAATATGGATTTAAAACACTTGTTTATAAAAAAGGAAATATAGTTAAATCCATCTTAGAGCTCATAAAATTAACAGGGTTAGTTACATATATATTTTATATAATTGAAAACAAAAATGCTATTATAATTAAAAAATATCATTTCTCTGACTTGGAATTCTTTAATTTTAACAGGTGGATTGTAATGCATTTTGCAAGGTTTTGGTCTGAGAGAAGTTTTGCAAATGTACCTCCTGACATTCAGAAAAGTTGTCTTCATATGTTGATCCAGTCCTTAGTGAGTATTATAACCTGAATACTCTGGTTTGTATGTGCCATCAAAAATTTATTCAGTTTTGAATAGTAATTTCAATGATTTAAATGTATATGGAGTATTATTATCATAAAAGAAAAATGAGAATATTCCAGATAACCCAGAATCAATTCTGAGAGCCTAGTCTTAAATTTATACTTACCTGAAACTCCTAACAGTCAATTTCATGACTGAAGGCAGAACCGTGAGGAAGTATATGGTGGTTGTCCAGAGACAGCAGTTGTCCGTTGGCTTAGCGATGCAAACTAAGCAATATGGACTCACCAAAGTGGATATGGACATAGCACTGAAACTTCTCAATGGCGCCATTCTCCAAGAGGTTCAGCCAGCTATCTGGTGCTAGGTAGATTACACTAGATTACTTCTATCATGAAAAGCCAATACTGTGTTTTCACTGGAACAGACATTGCTGTGCATGTAAATTTTCCTCTGTGGTCATAATGATTCTGCTGAAACTGGGATTCATGATTTATGGTATATATTATTCATCATCCTGGTATTCTACACAGCATCACAATGATTAAGAAATTCACTTCATGTCAAGTAAAGTACAGTAGTGGACCCATGCTCATAGAATTCACTGGACTTACAAACTTTCTTATTGTCCTGAAGCAGCTGACTTAATAGAATGGAAAGGCAACCTTTTAATGACCCAGAAGCAGTGCCAACTAGGTGGCAATTCCTGTGGTCCTGGGCCAGTGTACCCTAGGATATAATATGTGCACTAATTCCGTTTTTTATTTAAAGTGATACTTCTCCCTCAGCCGCAGCTTACGGGTCCAGAAGTCAAGGTGTGGAAATGGGAATGGTTCCATGCAAAATTATTCCTACTACTCTATTAGCAAAATTTTTGCTTCCTTTCTTGCAGCTCCACTAGTCTAGAGGTATTAGTTCCAAAAAGAACGCTTCCCTTTAGGGACCCAATAATGATTCCACTGAATTGGAAGTTTGAGATTGCCTTCCTCTGGCCAAGTTGAGTTATCTGGGAGAAGCTTTGCAAATGTACCTCCCAACATTCAGGAAAGTTCATAGGCAAAGAAGGGAAATTACTAATAGGTTGAACCTGAATGTTAAGGTACTATTGGGTTGCTACTATACAGTGGGCAGAAGGGAAAACAGCTGAAATGCATTATTTCCAGGTTCTATGAGTAAAATCAGTAAAAAACAAAAAAACTATAACAAATCCAATTTAGGTAGTGCTGTTAATGAAACTTTGGACCACTATCAGGTAAGAAACAATGGAAATACTTGCTGAGGGCAAAGGGAATATGGAATGGGTAGTGGAAGAAAGTAGTTATAAATAACAGCTATGAAAATGCACTAGTTACAGAAATGAGCACTGTAGAAGTTATAATATGTACTATTCATTTCCCGTTTCATATGAGCATATTCATCTATATGTTAACTAAATATTTGGTTTTCTCCCACTGTCTCCTTCCTCTACTATCTAATATAAGACACATTAATAATCATTAACTTTGAATCTATGTTTAAGTTACAAGATCAGGGAAAACTGAATCAGTTTGAAGAAGAATGAGTATCACCCAAAAACAAAAAATAACTGTAGCTTCTCTTTTAGGAAGAAGTTAGCATGTTTGTTGCATAGAAGTTAGTTGTATCATTTTAGGCAGTCACATAACTCTTATTATCTCCATTTGGGATTCATATACAGTTTATAGATGTATGCAGGGTGCTAAGTAGACAAGAGGTTGGCTGTATTGGCCCAATAACATGTTAGCCTGGCTAGGGTGAACTATACTTCTATACTTCCTAGAATTTTCATCTGTGCACATTTCCAGTTGGACTGACCACACACACAAAAAAAAAGTTTAGTGGGAATTTTGTAGAGTACAAGTGGTTAGAGCAGGTACTTTTTACTTTTTACTTTTTACGTCTTGGAGTTTATTTATCAGTGCGCCTTGTTGGCATGGAACAACAGTCAATCCTGCAACTGTTCCAGTTTGCCCTGTGCCTTGCTCCAACCTCTTATCCCTGAACCGGGTCTGAATTTACCTCCATAACAAAAGACTCATACCCATCTCACCCAGGTTAGAGACCATGAGACTGATTGTTGAGGGTACCAGCTAGTGCTTTGGGTATCAAGTTGGTCTTGCTCTCCCTCACTTTGCATTCATTCTTCTCAACTGCCTGTCCTGTGGATTTCAAACTATATAAAGGGCTGTTTAGCCATATCTCACAATTGTTTAAGGTCAAATCCCTGTAACAATTTCATACGCACACCCCCCCAAAATACCTCCTAGGGGTTCTGTTTCACTGATTAAACCCTAAATGATAACACTGGACTGAGTTACGTAGCAGATACACCTAGATCTAGGAAAATAAGTATAGGCTATCGGTTCATGAAGTGCCACTTTGAATAATAAATCTAAATCTGCATTTATGCTACTAAAGGATGGTTTTACTTTTTCCAAATTTAAATTTGAAATAGCGAGAAAAATGAAAGAATAAGTAGTCTTCTTTTTCTCTTTTTTAAAATAGTTACAAACTGATCTTTTGGAATATTTTTTAATATGTACATATTAATATTGTTATTTTTAAAAATAAGAATTGTAAACTGTGCTACATTTTTACACTAAAAAATAAAGGACTTTGTAGTTTGGTTATGTACTATTTTACAGTAGTTTCCTTGTCATTGAATAGTTTTTGTTCATAAAGGCATTGCCGCAGTTCTTTTTTTTTGTTTGTTTTGGGTTTTTTTGTCTTTGTCTTTTTGAGGTACAGTATCTTTATGCAATTCAGGCTGACCTTGAGCTCACTTTATTACCCAAGCTGGTCTCAGTCTCACAACAGTCCTTCTGCCTCAATCTCCTGAGTGCTGGGATTACAGGCATGTGCCACTATGCTTGATTGCCCCAGTTCTAATTCAGTGCAGTAGAAGCATTATTTACTACCTGTAGTAGTACCTGTATGTAGTGGAATTTTGTTCAAAACATTACAGTTCAAATACTTTCATGTGTGAAATAAGATAATGTGATTAGGTGCTCAACATGGCAAAGTTTTTTTTCCTTGATTATGGGCCTTAATGTTAAGAAGTTTACAAATTGATGGAAGATAGGCATATAAACAATTTAGTAAAATATAATTTAGACAATGAAAGGTATTAGCATTAAGTTCCATGTCAGTTTTATTTATCATTGAAGCCTCAGCTTTTGAACAGTGTCTAGCACATGTTAGGCTGTCAGGATGTATCATCAACTAGATAAATGAGTGAGTAGGTATAATTTATAATTCAGATATGTACATAGGATTATACAAATTAATCAATCTGGCCAGAATAATGGGAAAAGTAATTTGAGACAAATCTGAAAACGGTACAATTTTACAATAAAGAAGTAGGTTAGGGTATTCCTGACAGACTAGAAATGTGTCCAGGGACATGGAGACTTGGCAGTGTCACTATTGTGCTGGAGGAATAAGAAAAGATAAGTCTGGGGACATTGTGAGATCAGATTAGAAGGAATTTTATCTCAATATCTTAGTAATTATTTTAATTTTTTATAAGCAATATATGAGCTTGATTGAAAAGTAAGCCTTTCAAATTGCCTTGTCTGCTGCTATACTATTTTGTTCTGGGTCTGTAGGTCTAATTAGGTCCTTATAAGCTTCATAAATGCTTGACTCTTTCTTTCAAGACAGATAGATGATAGAACAGCCAGATACCCAATTCAGTCAGTAGACTAGACATTGTGATTATTATGGAAATTTTGTCTTTCTCTGGAAATATTCATGTTTTAAGAAAAATTAATTTAACCTAATTTTCATATTTTGTTACAGAAATTAAGTATATTTAGCTTTATTGATTTAAAGTAGGATGGTTTTAATTTTTCCAAATTTAAATTTTTAAATTTTATTTATTTATTTTGGTACTGGGAATCAAACTCAGGAACTCACACTTGCCAGGCAGGTACTGTGCCACTGAGCTAGCCCTCACATTTAAATTTTAAATAACCAGAAAAATGAAAGAAAGAATGTGCAGTTTTGTTTTCTTTTTTTTTTTTTTGGTACCAGGGATCAAACTCATGACCTTGCACTTGCCAGGCAGGCACTTAAGTGACTGAGCTAAATCCCCGGCCCCAGTTTTCTTTTTTTTAAAATAGTTGCAAATTGGTCATTTGGAATATCTTTTAATGTGTACATATTAATAATGTTAATTTTAAAAATAATTCTAAACTGTGCTATACTTTTACATGCTTAATATCAACCAAAAAATAAACTACAATGCCAGGGATTTCTTTTTTATGTATTTTCAGATTTCACAAAGCATTGCTTATGACCAGTGCTTATTAGTGTTTCATTCATCCATGGAAGATAATTCATCTTACATATAAATTATACCTAGGCATTCTACTTCAATCATATGTTTTACATTTATTGCTTACCATTTGTCCTCAACCTTGTTTATTTATTTTGGAGAGACACTTGATTTGAGATCTCCCTTCTTAACAATTCTTTGTATTTTTTTTTCAGTGCTAGAGACTGAAGCAGGACTAGCACACAGTACTGTACCACTGAGTTATACCCTCAACTTTTTAACAAATTTTTATATGTACAATACAGTAGATTTAACTACACACACAATATACAACAAATCTCTAGAATTTATTGGTGTCACACAGCTGAAGCTTTATGACCATTGATAGCAACTCTCCATTTCTTTCTCCCCATGTCCCTGTAACCACCATCCCATTCTCTTATGAGTTTGACATTTTTGGAGATACAGTCTCACTATGTGGTCTAGGCTGGCCTTGAACTTACAATGGTATTCCTGTCTCAGCCTCCAGAGTGCTGGGATTACAAGTGTGCCATCATGCTCAGCTAAGTTTGACTGTTTCAGATACTGCATATAGATGAAATCATGTGTTTATCCTATGACTGACTTACTGCACTCAGCATAATGCCTTCAGAGTTCACTCATGATGTCATGTATTACAAAAAAATTTTGAGTCTGAATAATACTGTAAGTCAAGTATATGTCAACCTTGATTTATTCATTGATTAGTAGACATTTAGGTTGCTTCTGCATGTTGACCACTGGGAATATCGCCCCACTGAACACATAATTATCAGCTTGACCAATTAGAGATTCCTGGAGAGGTGACTGGATTATCAGGGTATTATACTCATCAGTGGATTCATCCACTGCTTATAGCTGAATGTGCAGTTAAGATGTGGGGTCCAGTTAGAGGTGGGACACTGGGGATGTGCCTTTGGTGGGTATATCTCTGCTCTTGTGCTTTGCCCTCTAGCAACCATGAAGTGAGCTGCAGTGCTCTGCCATGTCCTTCTTCCATGATCTTCCTGCCTTGGAGCCAGCTGACTGAACTGAAGCCTCTGAAATCATGGAAGAATAAACCATTTCTTCCTTAAACCTGTTACGGCAAGCACTTTGGTGCTTGTCACCAACATTGACAAAAAGACAAGTAATATAATGGGAGGTCTAATATTTTGTCAGAACTCTTCATTTCATTTCCTTTTTTAATTTTAAAGAGAATAAAATAAAACAACAAAAAAAGAACAGAACAAAGCAAATTGGAACAGAACAATACAAGAACACAAGACTTCAAACCAAGACAGCAGGGAATCAACAGTGGCTACTATAATGTCTCTTGTTTTCTCTGAAATAGTTGTTCATACCTTCACATACAATAACTTCAAACAAATCAAAATATGAAACCAATCAAAACAAAAGAATGAAAGCATTATGGGACTTTAAAACAAGACAATAGGAAATCAACAATGGCTACCATAATGTCTCTTGTTCTCTTCAAAATAGCTGTCCATACCATCACACATGATGAAATCAAGTAATAAAAAATGGACTAAAACCAATCAAAAGAGTGAAAGCATTACAGAACTTCAAAACAAAGTAATAGGAAATAAACAACGGTTACTATAATGTCTTGTTTTCTTCAAAATAGCTGTTCATACTATCACACATAATAAAATTAAATAAAATAACAATAGAGCCAATCAAAACAAAAGAATAAAAACATTATAGGACTTCAAATCAAGATGATAGGAAATCAACAATGGCCTACCATAATACATTCCATTATCTTCAAAATAGCTGCCCATACTATCAGATAGTAAAATCTAACAAAACCAAACAGAACAAAGCCAAACCTAACAAAATTATGAAAGTGATACAAGAGTTCAAGACAAGAAAGTAAGAAATTAACAGGTGTTACCACCTTCCCTTCCTAGGTGTTTCCTCGTTTATCACTTTCATAGTTATCTGTTGTGCTTTTTAGATCCCCCTTCTGTTTTTATGCTAAGGTTCATATGAGTTCAGACCAATTCACCCATGAACATGATCTCCAGTTCCATCCATTGCCTGTCGATTAGCCTACTTTGTAGGTGGGTAGCTTTCCATTATATGAAAATATCATATCTTTCTTATCCATTCTGCTATTGATGGGCAAGTTACCTTTGCTTTTTACTGGTCTCCTGTTTTGTGGAACAATTGTTTTTTTTCCTTTGATTTTCAGTCTATAAATTTCCTTTTGAGTTAAATGTGTTTCTTGTATATAATCTAGTGATGGATCTTATTTCTTGATCTACTCTCTCTGTGTTTCTTTCTATTGGTAAATTGAGGCCATCTACACTAATGGTTATAACCAGCATATATTGGTTCATGTTTGCCATGTTAACCTCCTGCTATTGACCCTCCACTTTTCCCCTTTGTTCAGTTGCCTGTCCTGTTTGGTGATCCTCCTTTGCTGCTGTTCCTGCAACAGCATGGTCCATCTTTCTCTCTCTCTAGAATATCCTTTAGCACTCTCTGTAGTGTTGGTTTGATGATCATGAATTCCTTCAGTTGTTCTTTATCATGGAAATATCTTATTTTTCCGTCAATTTTTTAAAAATTTTATTTAAAGAGAAAAAAAAACAGAATAAAGTGTAGCAACAATACAGAATTCCAAGAAAAAAGGAAAAGAACTTAAAAAAAAACACTAAGAAATCATTACTTGACAAATTACATACTGACATCTTGGAAATAGTTGTTCAGATTACAAAATTAAAACATGCAAAGTAGACATTCAAACAGTAAGACTGTTAACAGTTCTGCTCCACGATCTTTCCATCAATTTTGAAAGATATTTTGCAGGGTACATCAATGTGGGTTGGTAGTTGTTTTCTTTCAGGATTTGAAATACTTCAAGCTCTTCTTGATTTGATGGTTATACAAACCATACAGGATAAGTTTGTTGTGATTCTGATCAAGTTTCTTTTATAGGTGCTTTGTTTCTTTTCTCTAACAGCTTTTAATATTCTAGTCTTGTACTGAATTTGTGGGATCTTAAATCTTATATGTCTAAGTGTTTTTATGGCTAGTTGGAGTTCCATATGTCTCTTTTATACATAGGCCAGATCCTGTTCCCATGTTTGGGAAGTTTTCTGCTACTACTTCTGTAAATTTTAATTTCATTTGTGTTAACCCCTGCTTTTTCGCTGATACCTACCATTCTTAAATTATTTTTCTCCATATTGCCTTGCAACCATTGAATTGTTATATCCTGGTACTTTTAAGAGATCTTTCCTTTCATGATCATTAGCTGAAGTCCTGTCTTCATGGTCTGAAAGTCTATCTTCAGTCTCTTTCAAGTGGTTTTCCCAGCTTTCAATTGACTTTTTAATTTCCTGGGTATCTCTTTGAATCTGTTTCATGCATTATAGTTCTTTCCTGTATTGTTCATTCAAGGTTTCCCTCATTTTCCTATGCTCCTCTTTTTTTTTTAAATCTATGTCTTCTTTAGATATGCTCAGCAATTCTTTTATTATGTTTGTGGTTTCTTGTTTTACCTGAGAAATTATCTCTGATCTGATTACTTTTACAGTCTCATGAAATTGTTTCTTTACTTTGGTTGCTATCCTCTTGGAAATTTTAGGTGTGTGACCTCCATTTTCTCCGTGACTATGTCTCCCAGACTTGTTCTATGTGGGCTAGAGATCTGAGATTACCTTTTGCTCCATTCTCTTGGGTTCCTCCCAACAGGCTGATTGTGGGGTCCCAGGCACTTCCCATGTTGGTTGTCCATCCAGTGTAGGGGAATGGGTCAGGCACCTGAGTTTCTCTTATCCTAGGTTCCCAGGGAAGTAGCAAGGTGTAGGGTGGGCTTCTCCAGACCCATGCAACTATGCTGAAGCTTCCCCAATGATCAGGGATGCATGGTGGTGGGGCTGCTTTCTCTCAGCCTGCATAGCTACACCAGAACTCCCACAATGGTGGGTAGGCACACAGGGTTGTATTTTTCTGATTCTCCCGGTTGAGCAATGGCTGCCTACAGGAAGCAAGGGTCTCCAATGGTGGCCTGTCAGTGCATGGGGCTTACCTGGCTGTGTGTCCCTGCCCATGCTGGCTGCCTGTGGGAAGCAAGCCTTCTGATGGTGGCAGCTGGTAGGCAGAGGCAGATCTGGCTGGGTCTCCCTGCTTAGGCTGGCTGTCTGCAGGAAGTGAGCCTTTTGATGGTGACAGCCTATAAGCAGAGGCAAATCTGGCTGGTTCCCCTTCCTGTACTGGCTGCCCACAGGAAGCAAGCCTTCTGATGGCAGTGGTTGGCAGGCAAGGCGGATCTAGCTGTTCATTTCCTTTGAATAAATACTCATAAATTAGATAGTAGAATCGTGTAGTAGTTATCTTAATTTTTTAAGAAACTGCTGTATTATTTTCCATAGTGGCTGCACTATTTAGCATTGGCCCTCACCAATATTTGTGTGTGTGTTTTCTGCTTAATAATAACCATCCTAATACATGTGTTTCAATACCCTGTTGGAGTTTTAATTTATATTTCTCTGATAATTATTGACATTGAACATGTTCTCATATGCCTATGGTATTTGTATATCTTCTTTTGAGAAATGTTTGTTCAAGACTTTGGTATTCCTTTGGGTTATTTTATTTTAGAGCTTTGTTGTTATTATTGTTTTGCAATTCAATTTGAAGAGTTCCTTACATATTCTGACATTAAGCCCTTATCAGATGTGTGTTTTACAAGTATTTTCCCCCATTTTATGGGTTGTCTCTGATTTCTGTTTTTATAAGAAGTCATTTACTTTGATATAATCTTTTTTTACTATTTTTGTTTGTTGCCCACCCTTTGCTATCATAACCGTGAAATAATTGCCAAGACTAATATCTTGAAGCTTTTCCTACTTTCTTCTAGGAATTTTAGAGTTTCAGGTCTCAGGCTCAGGTTTTTAAAATCCATTTTGAGTTGACTTTTGCATATGGTACAAGTTGAAAGACCACTTTCATTGTTTGTGCATATTCAGTTTTCCCAGCACCATTTGTTGAAGAGACTTTCCTTTTCTCATTATGTATTTTTGGTGTCCCTCAAAGACTTGATCCCCAGCCTGTGGTACTCTTCATAGACCTAGTATAAGGAAGTTAGGCAGTTGGAGGATATTTCCTTAAAGAGATTATTGAGACACTAGCCTCTTTCCTTTTTCCCTTTTTTACTTGATAGTCACTATTAGATAAATAAGCCTCATCCTGCATGTGTTCCAGCCATGGTGTTCTATGCCAACACAGGCCCAAAGAACAGAACCAAGCAACCATTAACTGAAGCTTTTGAAACTGTGAACCAAAGTGAGCTTTTCCTTCTAATAAGTTGTCTAAGCTTTTTGTCACCATAATAGAAAGCTGACTAACATATTTTGTCAAAGACGAGTTGATTTTATGTGTCTAGCTGTATTTCTGGGCTTTCTATTCTGTTCTATAACTTTGTTATATATGTCCTTATGCCAGCACCATAGTGTTTTAATAATTATAGTTTTGTGATACATTTTAAAATCAGTAAATGCAAGTCCCAGATGGTGAAACAATAAGCCAGTTCACCCTTCTTATGAGCCAACCAGGATGTGAGCTGGGAAACAAGAACACTGCCCCCCACCCTTAACTGTGTAAGCAATCAGCTGACTCAGAGGAACACAAGCTCAGTTGTTAGCAACTGAGGCACAAAAACAACTCAATACTTGTATTGTCTGATTGACTTTGCAGGCCTAAAGCCAGTAATATGAGCATCTATTAAGAGGCTAACAATTTGCAATATAACAAATATGGGAGATTTTCTTCTGTCTTGCTTTTGAAATCCAATATTGTTCTCACTGTTTTGTTTTGTTTTACTTAATGTTATGTTTTGATTGGCTTTGTTCTGTTTTGTTTGATTTTATTATGTCTGATGGTATGGTCTGCAATTTTGACCATAACATCAGGCAATATGATAACCATTGTTGATTTCCTATTATCCTGTTTTGAAGTCCTGTATCACTTTCACTGTTTTGTTTTGATTGGCTTTCTTCTGTGTGGTTTGGTTTGGTTTTATACTCTTTAAAATAAAAATTTTAAAAGATCAGTCAATGTGATACTTTTAACTTTATTCTTTCTCAAGGTGTATTTGGTTGTTCGTAGTCCTTTGTAGTTCTACGTGCATTTTATAATTTTTTTATATTTCTGAATGAGGAGGATTGCACTGAATCTGTTGATAAGTTTCACTCTTATGGACATTTTAACAATGTTAAGATTTCCATGAACATTGGATTTCTTTTGATTTGTGTTGTCTTTAATTTCTTTCATCAGTGTTTTAGTTTTTGTTTGTTTTGTTTTGTTTTTTGAGACATGGTCTTGCTGTGTAGTTCATCTTAGTCCTGAACTCAATATGTAGCCTAGGCTGGCCTTGAATTTGCAGTAGTCCTGCCTCAGCCTCCTGAGTGCTGGGAATACAGGCATGTGTCACCATACCTGGTCTCATCAGTGTTTTGTAGCTTTCAGTATACATGTATTTTACCTCCTTAGACAAATTTACTCCTATTTTATTTAATGCTATTGTGAAAAGATAATTTTTATAATTTGTTGATAATTTATTGATTGTTGAAATACAACTGACTTTTGCATATTGGTTTCATATCCTGCCACTTTACTGAGTTTATTAGTTTTAATAGTTTTCAAAAGTCTTTAGGGTTTTCTACATATGAAGTCATATCATCTATAAAGGGAGATAATTTTATTTTTTCCTTTCCAGTTTGGATGCCTGTTTCTTTCTCTTATTTAATTATTCTGAATAGCACTTCCACAACTATATTTAGTGAAGGTAAAAAAGAGTGGGCATCCTTCTTTTATTCCAATTTTAAAGCAAGAGCTTTTACTTTTTCATTCTTGCATATAATGCTAGCAATGGGATTCTATTATATGATCTTTATTAATTGAGGTATTATATCTTTCCTTCTAGTTTGTAAAGAGTTTGTAATCATGAGAGGTATTGAATTTTGCCAAATACTTTTTCTGTATTAAGATGATTAGGTGATTTTTATTCTTTATTCTGTTGATGTTGTATATTTTTTGATTTTCAGATGTTAAACTATCCTTGTATTCCAAAGATGAATAGTCACATTAGATGATTCTTTTGATGTATTGTTGAATTCAGTTTGCTAGTATTTTATTGAAGTCCATTGACATCTTTCATTGGGGCTACTTGTCTATAATTTTTCTTTTTCTGTATCATTTTTGTTTGACTTTGTTTTCAAGATAATGCTGACTTTGTAAAATGAGTTTGGAAATATTTCATATTCTTCAGTTTTTTTACTTTTTTAAGGATTTTAGCTCTCAAAATGTTTAGTAGGTTGCTAGGTATGTCAGTACATGCCTATAATTCCAGCATCTGGGATGCTAAGGCAGAAGGATCACCTTGAGTTTGAGACAGTATGGGCTAAATAGTGGGTTCAAGGCCAGCCTGAACTAAATAACTTAGTGAGACTCAGTCTCAAAAACAAGTTGAGTAGAATTCAGTAGTGAAAGCATCAGTTCCTGAGGTTCTTTTTATTTATTTATTTTTTAACAAAAGATTTTTAAATTTCTGACTCAGTATCTTTTTATTCAATATCAGCCTTGCAGATTTTGTTTCTTAATGAGTCATCTTTTATGGGTTGTATGTTTCTAGGAATTTATTCATTTTTCTAGGTTATACATTTTTTCATGGTATCTGTTATAATATCATTTCTTTCATTTCTGATTTTGTTTTTTCTGGTGCTAGAGATTGAACATAGAACCTTACACATGGTAGACAAGTTCTCTACCACCATAACATTAGGCTGTTTATTTAAGATCTGTCTCCTTTTTTTTTAATTACATACTGTCATCTTAGAAATAGTTGTTCAAGTTACAAAATTAAAGCATACAAAGTGGACATTCAGACAGTGAGACTGCAAACAGTTCTGCTCAACGATCCAACAAAAACATAACAAGTGGTTATCTGTCTTACACACTTAAACATACATGCAGTTATATACTTTAGAGCACTTTCTTTTCCTCTTTTTTACAATAGCAATTACATTTTTGGTTTTATTTCTCCTACATTTCTTGTTACTTTTTACACTAAAGACACAATGTGATATTTATAAATTTGATTCTTATTTATTTCATTAGTGAGGATAGTCTCAAGTTGTCTCCATTTACCTATGAAGGCCTCAAGATCATCCTTTTTACAGCTGAGTAATATTCCATTGTATAACATCTTTTTCATCCACTCTGCAGTTGATGGGCATTTTGGTTGTTTCCAAGATTTAGCTATTAAAAATTGTACTGCTATGAATATAGGTGCACATATATCTCTGTGACATGACCTTTTCAGTTTTTCTGGGAAAATACCCAGGAGGGGAATAGCTGGATTGAATGGAACTTCCAATCCTAGTTTTTTGAGGAATCTCCATATTGATTTCCAAGGAGGTTGCACTAGTCTGCACTCCCACCAACAGTGAAGAACTGTTCCTTTTTCCCCGCAGCCTCGCCAACATTTATTATCAGTTGTTTTCTTGATGGTAGCCATTCTTTCCAGAGTGAGATGAAATCTCAATGCTGTTTTAATTTGCATTTCTCGAATGACCAGTGATGGTGAGCATTTCTTCATGTATTTATTTGCCATTTGTATATCTTCATCTGAGAACTGTGTGTTCATCTCAGATGCCCATTTTTGGAGAGGGTCTTTGAATTTGGGGGGCTTGATGTTTTTCAGTTCTTTATATGTCCTGGATATAAGTCCTTTTTCTGAGGGATTGTTGGCTAAGATTCTTTCCTGTTCTGTGGGTTTTCTTTTCACTTTGTTGGTAATTTCTTTTGAAGTGCAAAAACTTTTTAGTAATGTGAGATCCCAGTTGTTGAGTCTTTCAGATATTTCCTGTGCAGTTTGCGTTTTATTTATAAATTCTTTCCCTACCCCTATGTCTCCAAGGTTTTTACCTACTTTGTCTTCCAGTAGATTTAGTGTTTCTATTTTAGTATTTAGATTCTTGATTCATTTTGACTTTAATTTAGTATATGGTGATAGGCATGGGTCTATTTTCAGTCTTTGGCATGTGGAAAGCCAATTTTTCCAACACCATTTATTAAAGAGGCTATCTTTTTTCCAGTAAACATGTTTAGCCCCTTGTCAAATATAAGGTGGCCGAGTGTCTTTGTAGTAGTGTTTGCATCTTCTAATCTGTTCCATTGATCCTCAGGTCTATTTCTTTGCCAGTACCATGCTGATTTTATAACTGTGGCTTTGTAGTATAGTTTTAAATCAGGAATTGAGATGCCTCCTATCTTGCCTTTGTTGCCCAGAATCGCCCTTGCTATTCTAGGTTTCTTCTGTTTCCAGATGAATTTTAGGAATATTTTTTCTAGATCTGCAAGGTATGTTGATGGTATTTTGATTGGGATTGCATTGAATCTGTATAACAGTTTTGGGAGTATGGCCATTTTCACAACAATCGTTCTTCTTAACCAAGAGCAAGGATATCCTTCCACTTTCTAATATCCTCTTCAATCTCCTTTTTTAGAGTAGTATAATTTGCAGCACATAGGTCTTTTACATTCTTGATTAGGTTGATTCCTAAGTATCTCATTTTGTTTAGATGCTATTGTGAAAGGTGATATTTCCATAATTTCTCTCTCAGTGAGTTTTTTTGTTTGTGTACAGGAATACTATTGATTTTTGAGCACTGACTTTGTATCCAGCTACACTGCTGAATTTGTTTATTACCTCTAGTAGTCTTTTAATGGAGTTTTTTGAGTCTTCTATATAGAGTATCATATCATCTGCAAATAGTGATAATTTAACTTCTTCCTTTCTTATCTTTTTTCTTTTATTTTTCTCTCTTGTCTGACTGCCCTGGCTAGTATTTCCAGCACTATATTGAATAGGAGTGGTGATAGTGGACACCCTTGTCTTGTTACTGATTTTAGAGTGAAAGCTTTCACTTTTTGTCCATTTAGTGTAATGTTGGCTGTTGGTTTGTCATAGATGGCCTTTATGAGATTGAGGTAAACACCATGTATTCCGAGTTTCTGAAGGATTTTATCATGAACATGTGTTGGACTTTATCAAAATTTTTTTCTGCATCTATTGAGATGACCATGTAGTTTTTTTTTTTTTGGCTCTGTTGATGTGGTGTATTACATTTATTGATATGCTTGTATTGAACCTTCCCTGCATTCATGGAATGAATCGCACTTGGTCATGATGTATAATCTTCTTGATGAATTGTTGCATTCTGTTTGCCAGTATTTTATTGAGAATCTTTGCATCAGTGTTCACTAGTAAGATTGGCCTATAGTTCTCCTTTTTGGTTGGGTCTTTCTCTGGTTTTGGTATCAGAGTAATACTTTCCTCCAGGAATGATTTAGGGAGGATTGCTTCCTTTTCAATTTCATTGAAGAGTTTAAGGAGTATTGGCATCAAGTCTTCTCTAAATTTCTTGTATAATTCAGCTGTGAATCCTTCAGGACCTGGCTTTTCTTTGTTTGTAAGTTTTTATTACGTTTTCAATTTCAATAACTGATACTTGGTTATTCAAAACTGCTGTGTCTTTTAGGCTGAGCTTTGGTAGTCCATATGTTTCTAGAAATCTGCCCATTTCCTCTGTGTTTTCCTCTCTATGTGAGTAGAGATTTTCAAAGTAGATATTCATGATCTTTTTAATTTCCATAGGATCTGTAGTAATCTCTTCTTTTTCAGTCCTTATTGTGTGAATTTGGGTTTTTTTCTTTCTTTTTCTTTATAAGGTTAGCTAGAGGTTTGTCAATTTTGTGTATTCTCTCAAAAAACCAGCTTTTTGATTCATTAATTCTTTGTGGTTTATTTTTTTTTTAGTTTCAATTGCGTTGATTTCTGCTCTAATCTTTACAGTCTCCTCTCTTCTGTGAGCTTTGGATTTAACTTTTCTCTTCTTTTTCTAGAAGCTTGAGATGAAGCATTAGATTGTTTATTTGTGCTCATTCTGTTTTCTTGATATGACAATTTATTGCTATATATTTTCCTCATAAGAGCACTTTCATTACATCCCACAGATTACAATATGTTGTTTCCACATTTTCATTGAATTGTAGGTATTGCTTTATTTTTTATTTAATTTCATCTGTAGCCCACTGGTTGTGCAGAAGCTTGTTATTTAAGTTCCATGTATTTATGCAGGTTTTGCAATTTCTATTGCCATTAATTTCCAATTTCAGTGCACTATGGTCAGATTTTATGCATGGAATAATTTCATTACCTTTGCATTTCCTTAAGAACATTTTATGGGATAATATATGGTCTATTTTGGAGAATGTCCCATGTGCAGCTGAGAAGAACGTGTATTCTGATGTGGTCATAAACATCTACTAAGTCCAATTGCTCGCAGATATGATTCAGTTCTATTATTTCTTTGCTGATTTTTTGTCTAGTTCATCTCTGTTTGACAGTGGAGTATTAAAGTCCCCTGTTATAATTGTGTTCTTGTGTATTTGGTTTTTCATGTCCATTAGTATTTGTCTTCTATAGTTGAGTGCTCCTGTATTTGGTGCATATATATTTATGATTTTTAGTTCTTCCTCTTGAATTTTTCCATTAATGAGTATGTAGTGACCTTCTTTATCTCTTTTAATCATTTTAGGTTTGAAGTTCACATTGTCTTCAAATAGAATAGTTACCCCTACTTTTTTCTGGGTTCCTGTTGCATGGAATACTGTTTTCCATCCTTTGACTTTTAATCTACAAGTTTCTTTTTGGGTCAGATGTTTCTCTTGTATACAGCATATTGTGGGATCATGTTTCTTGATCAGTTCTGTCAACCTATTTCTTTTGATAGTTGAATTGAGACCATTTACATTTATGGATATCACTGTTATGTACTGGCTCAATTTTGCCATGTTATGTTCCAGTTGTTTGCTTTCTGCTTTTCCCTCTTGTTTTTTTGTCCTACCTGGTGGTTTCTTTCTGTTTTTGTTCAGGGGATTGTGATCATTTTTATCTCTATCTAGTATGTCTTTCAATACTCTTTCTAGGGTTGGTTTGGTGGACATGAATTTCCTCAGTTGTTCTTTGTCATGGAAGTATCTTGTTTCTCCATTAAATTTGAGTGAAAGTTTTACTGGGTACATCAGTCTGGGTTGAAAGTTGTTTTCTTTCAGGGCTTGAAATACCTCACTGTAAGCTCATCTTGACTTGAGTGTGCTGAAAAGTCTGCTGTGATTCTAATGGACTTCTCTTGATAGGTGAGTTATGTCTTTTTTCTAACAGCTTTAGTATTCTGTTTTATGCTCCATGTCTGGGATCTTAATTATTATATGTCTGTGTGTAGATTTATGTTGGTTGTAATTGTTTGGGTCCTATATTCCTCACTTTATCTGTATATCAGATTTTTTCCTCATGTTTGGGAAATTTTCTGCTATTACTTCTGTGAATATTTTAGTTATGTCATTTGCATTCATTCCTACATCTTCGCTGATGTCTATTAGTCTTATATTATTTCTCTTGGCATCATCTTAAAGCTTCTGAATTGTCATTTCATGCTACTTTGTTATTTTTGAAAGTTCTATCCTTTCATGATTGCTAATTGTGATCCTGTGCAGACCTCAAGGTCCGAAATTCTATCATCAGCTTCACTTAAATGGTTTTGCCAGCTTTCAATAGAATTTTTTTTCCTGAATGTCTCTTTGAATTTGTTTCATGAATTCTGCTTGTTTTCTATATTGTTCATTCAAAGTTTCAATCAGTTTCCCATGTTCCTGTACTTTTTTCTCTATTTCTTCTGTAGCTCCATTGAGCAACTCCTTTACTAAGGTTATTTCTGTTTTTACATGAGAGATTACTTCTAATTTGATTTCCTCTATGGCTTCATGGAGTTGGTTTTTTTATTTCACTTGCTATTTTTTCAGAGATTTCTGGTGTGTTACTTTTAAAGTCCTCTATTTCAATATCTTCTGTACTTGCTCCTGGTAGACTAGATGTTTGAGATTGCATTTTGCTTTTTTGTTTTGCTATTTTCCCCTTTCAGGTTAATATTTGGTCCTTCAATCCCACTGGTGTCAACTGTTGGTAGTGTGTTTGTCCGATTGCTGGGTCCCACAATGAACAGGTGGGCCAGACGCCTGAATTCCCCCTACAAGGCCTGTTGGGTGAGTCCTATGTTTTTCCAAGGCTGACAAGCCTAGGAGTACTGATGAAAATCAACCCCTATTTCCTGCTGTTATTATGTCTTCATGTTGTTCAGAGTTACCACATCTCCCTGTTTATAGTGTTTGTCTCATCTGGGACCCTACTGTGTCTCTGAGTGTCCCACAGGCCCCCTTAATTTTCTCCAGGTTGAAAGAGGCCTTATTGGCATCCTCCTCAACCTACGTGATACTCTCTGTGTAGAAGAAGGACTCATCCACCCACTTGCCGAGCTTGCCTATGGCCTACTTCTGGAGAGTGCTTCGCTATTGCTCCTGTTTACCCACTGAAGGTGGCAAACTCTATTCCTATTTTAGGAGCAAACTCACCTCACTGATGGAAGCCTGCTGAGTTCTTACTGAGTCTTTCCTCAATACTGCAAGATTAATCCACTGCAGTCCAAGGGGGGAGGTGTGGGAGCCAAAGATCAACAGCAATACTAGGTCCAGGAAGTAGGGGGTCCCTGATGGCAGCAGTGGGACTACAGGGGCGCACGTCACAGACTGGAGTTGCTAGGTCCTGAGGTGGGTGGCCAGGACTGTAGGGACATGGGAGGGGCCCGGTTCCCGCCCAGTCTACCCACACCACTGGCAGGAGTTCCTGGGTCCTGCAAGGTGGTCTGCCCACACGTTGGGGTTTGTGGGAGGATTCTGGGTCTAGCCAGGCTCCATGTGTGCTGCTGGCTGCAGTTCCCGGGTCCTACAAGGTGGTCTGCTGGGATGGCAGGACTCGCGGGAAGGGCCCGGGTCTAGTCCAGTCCCATGCGCACCACTGGCTGGAGTTCCCAGGTCCCACAAGGTGGTCTGCTGGGACGGCAGGAGTCACGGGAGGGTCCCAGGTCTAGCACAGCCCCTTGTGCGCCACTGGCTGGAGTTCCCAGGTCCCACGAGGTCGTCTCCTGTCTCCTTTTTAATGTAGGCATTTATCATTATCAGTTTCCCTTTTAGTTTTGCTTTTGCCGTATCCTGTAAGTTTTGGTATGTTGTGTTTTTGTTTTTCTCAAGATATTTTCTAATTTCCCTTTTGACTTCTTCTTTGATTCTTTGGTTGTTTGAAATTATTCTGTGTGATTTCCACAAATTTGCATATTCTCCAGTTTTTCTTCTGCTATTCATTTCTATTCTCATTATGTTATATTCAAAAAATACCCTTAGTATGATTTCAGTAGTTTTAGTTTTAAGACTGCTTTCATAACTAGGCTTGGTAGTGCACAGCTCTAATCACAGCATTTTGGAGGCTTAGGCAGGAGGATTGCCATGAGTTTCAGGTCGATCTGGGCTATATAGTGAGTTTAAGGCCAGCCTAAATTACGGAGCAAGACCCTGTTTCAGAAAAAAAACACTGCTTTTGTGACCTAAAAAGTGATCGTTTTTGGAGGACGCTTTGTTTATTCTTGAAAATAATGTATATTCTACTGCTCTTGGTTAGAATATTCTCCATAGGATTGTTAAGACCATTTGGTCTATAGTGTTATTTAATTCCACTATTTCTTTTTATCTAGTTGTTCTGTTCATTATTGAAAGTAGATTATTGAAGTCCCTTACTATCTTTGTTTTGCTATCTCTGTCTTTAGTACTATTACTGTTTGCTTTATGTGTTTAGGTGTTCTGATGCAGGGTGCATATGTGTTTGTAGGGGTTCTGCAAAGAAAGGGAAAATACAGGGACACACACCAAGGGTCAGCAAAATGGCTGCTGCCCAACCAGTGTAAGCAAGCAGCTTTTATTGAGATAAAAAAAAAAACAAAGAAGCTCATATTGCACATGCTTGGATTATATAACTTGTTTGCTTTTTATCCATATGGGACTTCATGTTTTTATCTTGTGGGGGGGGGTGTTTCAAGACCTGCACTTTCTACCAAGACACTGTCAACCAGATATGTCCAGGACAAAATGGAGTCAGTCTGGCCTATCTACATGTCTTTATAATTATTATATCTTCCTAATAGATTGACCGTTTTATTATTTTGTAATGTCTGAGGCTTCGTAATTTTTTTTTTACTTAAAATCCATTGTGTTGGATACAAGTATTGCCCCACCTCTCCTTTGTTGGTTACCATTTGTATAAACTACTTTTTCCATCTCTTCATTTTTCAGCTATTTGTGTACTTAATTGAAAGTAAATCTCTTGTACACAGCATGTAGATGCATCTTGCTTTTTCTTTAGCCATTTAGCCATTTCATTGGGGAGTTTAATCTATTTATATTTTAATTATTGATGAGAAAAGATGTACTATAGACATTTTATTTTCCTCATTGTCTTATAATTCTTTTGTTTCTCTTTGCTTTTCATGCTGTCTTCCTTTTTATTTTTTATTGCTTTGACTTCTTATTTTATATTTCTTCTACATACATTTTATGATTACTGGGGGCTTATGAAATACAAGTGTAAACAGTCTGTTACTAACTTCAGTTACATGCAATAATGCTATGCATGTCCCTGCATAAATAACATAAACTATGTTTTTATTTTTTATTTATTTTACAGTACTGGGAATTGAACCCATGGCCTCTACATTGAGCTGCAGCTTAGCTGTTATGGTTTAGATCAATGGTAGCAAACCTATGGCATGTGTATGGGACACAGTATCCCACAGCCAGCTGTTTGTTATATTTGAAAGCTCTGTAAGGTTTTCAATTTTGGTTTTAGATCAAAAATGTCTCCCAAAAGCCTTATGCACTCATAGGAGGGGCTTTTGAAAGGTGAATGGATCCCATCAGTAGGGTGTGGGGAGGTATAGCTCAATGTGCTATAAGGAAGCAGTGTCTGCTCAGAAGATGCAGGTCACTGGGTGTGGTCTGGAAGGCTGTATCTCTCTTCCGATCACCTCCTTTGTCTCAGCTTTCTGGCTGCCATAATATGAGCAACTCTTCCTTCACTACACCCCTCTGCCATCTTGTTTCTGCCTTGGAGTATGCCAACCTTTTACTGAAAACATGAGCCAAAATAAACCCCTCCTCCTTTACATTGTGGGTATCAGATATTGTGTCCCAATATGAGACAAGACAAGAAAGTGACTAATACATTGATCCTTTTTAATTTTTTCTTTAATTGGAGACAGGGTCTCACTAAGTTGGTCAGGCAGGACTTGAACTTGCAATCCTCTTTCTTTACCCTGTCAGAGTGCTGGGACTACAGGTCTGTGCATGCCATCCTACCTGGCTTACTTTGTTATTGACGTCACCATTTATATCTATATTGTATACCCATTAACATAGTTTAGCTATACTTATTTTATTACTTTTATCTTTTAATTTGTATACTAGAAATTAGGCAGGCACTTGAGCTGCTAAACTAAACCTTCTGCCCCCCTTGTATACTAGAAATTAAAGCGATTTACCCAAATTAACAAATCCCCTGGTATGGGATGTTGATAAGGGGGGAAATTATGTATGTGTGAGACAAAGGCATCTAAAAGGGAATGTCTGTAAATTAATCCTTCTCACATCTTTCTGTGAATCTAAAACCACTCTTTAAAAGAAAAATCTTTCTAGAAAAAGGGGAGTATTTACCCACCAAACTTTGAGTAATAGTCTATTTGTTTCAATATTTACCTTTACCAGGGAGTTTTATACTTTTGTGTGCTGTCATTTGTTGTTTAGTGTACTTGTGCTGCAATTTGAAGAACTCTCTTTAGCATTTATTTTTGAGACCGGACCTTGTTACATTGCTCAGGCTGGCTGTGAATTTGTGATCCTTCTGCCTGCAGGGTTGGGGATTACAGACATCTGCTAACAAACCCAGGCTTTTAGAATTTTTTGTAAGACAGGTCTGCTAGTGATAAATTCCCTTGGCTTTAGTGTGGAAAAAAAGTCTTTCTTTCATTTTTAAAGGAGATTTTTGCCATATATAATAGTCTTGGGTTGCAGAGTTTGTGTTGTTTCTTAGCGTTTTGAATATATCATTGTACCCCTTTGTAGCCCTCAAGGTTTATGCTGAAAAATCCACTGACAGTCTTATGGACCTTTTCTTGTGTGTGGCAAGTTGCTTTTCTCTTGTTGCTTTCAAAGTTGTTTTCAGTTTTTCACAGTGTGTCTCAGCATGGCTTTCTTTGAGTTCATGTTATTTAGGATCCTTTAGTTTTGCCTTTATCTGGGTATCTGTTTTCTTCCTTAGATTTAAGAAGTTTTAAACCATTGTTGTTGCTATTGCTGTTGTTTAATAAACTTTCTGATACCTTTTGTCTCTTTTCGCCTTTGGAACTTTTATAATGTATGTATTGGTCCATTTGATGGCGTCCCATAAGTCCCTTAAGCTTTGTTTCATCTTTCTATTCTTTTTTTCTTTTTTTGTTCCTTTAACTGAATAATTTCTATAGAATTATCTTTGAGTTTGTTTACAGTTTCTGCTATTGACCTAGACTGCTATTGAACCCTTTTAGTAAATCCTTCAATTTAGAAATTATATTCTTCAGCTCGCTGATTTCCTTTGGTACTCTTTGATGTTTCCTATCTCAGCTGGGTGTTGTGCTGCACATCTGTAATCCCAGTTTGAGAAACCCAAGCAAGAGGATCACAAGTTCAAAGCTAGCCTGAGCTACACAGTGAGACCTTGTCTCAAAAAAAGTTTTCTTCCTCTTTGTTGAAATTGTCACTTTGTTATATATTATCATTCTGAGCTTGGTCATCATCATTGGGATGATTATGTTGAATTTTGTCAGGTAAATCATACAACCATACCTTATTTTTATTGTATGTCACTTTATTATGGTTTGTAAATTTGGATTTTTTATTTTTAATAGAAGAGTTATGGCACCCCCATGTCAAGGAAGTATATCAGAGCTATTTTTCCAATATTACATGCTCACTTTTTTGTGTCATATTTTGGTAATTCTCAACAATATTTCAGAATTTTTCCTTGTTATTATCTGTTATGGTGTTCTGTGATAAGTGATCACTGATCATTTATAATTGTTCTGAGGTACCATAAACTGTACTCACAGATGACACCAAACTTAGTAAATACTGTATGTCTTTTGCTCCACTGCCCCACTGTCCAACCAACCACTTCTCTCTCTGTTTTCCCTAGTGCCTGACCAAAAAAAAATTGAAATTAAGCTAATTAATTTATTAGCTTAATTTCACAGAGGCTATTTCACAATAGCCTCTGAATGCTCAAGTAAAAGGATCAGAAACTATAAATTATTAAGCTTTTTAACAAACTAAGTCCCCTGTATCAAATAAATACTATAAATACAAAGGAAAAAAATCTCTTGAAGGCCTTCAAAACTGCTACTCCAGTGAAAACACAAATGAGAAGTGAAACTTTATTACTGATATAAAGAATGATTTAATGGTATAAATGGAAGATCAAACTAGCCACAACATATTCTTGAGGCCAAAGTCTAATCAGGATTAAGGCCCTAACTTTCTTCAATTTTTGAAGCCTGAGAGAGGCAAAAAAAAGCTGCAGAAAAACCTGAAGCTCGCAGAGACTGGTTTGCAAAGTTTAAGGAAAGAAGTCATCTCTATAACATAAAAATCTAAGGTGAAACAACATGTGTTGATGTAGAAACTGCAGTATGTTATGCAGAAAACTAGCTAAATAATTGATGAAAGTGACTTCAACAAGTTCTTGTATTTTGGAGAGTTTTGGTTGTAGTTTTATTCTGTCTTGTTTTGTTTTTTGTGGCCTTGGGCTTGAACCCAGTGCTTCATTCACACTGAGCTACATTCCCAGATGGTTTTATTTTTTATTTTGAAACAGAGTCTTGCTAAGTTGCCTAGGCTGACTTTGAACTTTCAGTCCTCCTGCCTTGGCCTCCTATGTAGCTAGAGTTACAGGCATATACGAACAAGTTTTTTAATATAAACTTTTTATTAGAAGACAATACATCAAGAACTTTTATAGTTAAAAAGAATTCAATGCTTGACTTCAAAGGCTTCAAGTGATATGCTGATTCTCTTGTTAAGGACTATTGCGGATGATTAATTTGAAGCAAGTGTTTATTTACCATTCTGAAAAGTTCTAGGGCCCTTAAGAATTGTACTAAAAATCTATTGTCTGTGCTTTATAAGTGGAACAACAAAGCCTGGATTGTAACACACATGTTTACAACATGGTTTACTGAATACTTTAAATCCTCTATAGAGACCTCCTACTCAAGAAAAAGATTTTCTTTTCAAGATGGTACTACTAGCCGGGTGTGGTGGCACTCGCCTATAACCCCAGCACTCGAGAAGTTGAGGCAGGAGGATGGTTGCGAGTTCGAGACCCAACTTGGGCCACAAAGTGAGCTCAAGGTCAGTTTGAAATGCATAATGAGACCTTGTCTCACAAAAGACAAAAAAAAATGATGCTATTCATTGACTATGTACCCAGTCACCTAAGAAGTTTATTACTGCTAAATAATACCCATTCTGCAGGCCAAAGATCAAGGAATAATTCTGACTTTCAAATCTTATTCTGGAATCTTCTCAGATCTTCTTACTAATCTAACCCACTTTCTTTGTTCCTGCAGCTCTCAGACATGTAATATATGCTGTCTCATTTAGTATTCTCAATTAAGTGAAAGTGAAGTTAATTCCTTGAGTATACCCTAGAAAAGTTAGATCATTAGACTTGAGTACACCCAAAAAAGTTAGATCATTGGACAATCCTTCTATCTTCTCTCTATAAGAAGAAGGCAGGATTTCCTTGTTTTGTTTTTATTTTTCTTCATTTGGTTTGGTTTTTGTTTTTTCTCATGTGTTTGGTCTGTACTGAGCCAGGGAGAGGGGCTCTGGTGATTAATTTCACCAATATATCCACAAATTTTGTTCTTACTGGCTCTTACGTGGCTGGGATAAATTAGGTCAAATCAGTACTGCAAAATAGGCAAGATAGAAGTCTATCCTTTGGGGAGCCTCCAAATAAGTTGAGGCTTTAAATACACATTTCCAGTTCTTTCTCTCCCCAGAAAGAAGTTGAGCACTGGGGGTTTTTATTTCTTTACTCTGCACTGAGCCAGGGAAAGAGACTACCTAAACTACCGTCTCTGTTCTCAGTGGGCCGAGGTAGGTAGATACTCTGGGTTTTGTCACTGTCCTGAAACAAGCAAGATCTTCTAGTCACGTCTCACTTCTTTCTCACCTTCTACCTTGAGGCTTCCTGTTACTCTACAGTAGAGATACCTGTACCTCAACTCTGTACGTTACCATTTGCAGTGCTGGGATTGTATCCAGGGCCTGGTTCATGCGAGGCTAGTACTCTGCCACTAAGATACACTCTCAGCCCAGCAAATCTGAACCTGTGTAACCCTAGCAATGAAAAGAAGTTGACCTTTCAGGGAGCAAGCCTAGATCAAGGGAGATGGAAGCCAGTAGTTAAGTGTTTCCCCTTTCTGTCTCTTAGTAGTTAACTCAAAATGTATCTGTTCTGGCTCTCCACAGGGTGCTAAACAAGATTGAGCCTCAGTTGCTTATAATAACTCAATGCTCTATCCCCGCTCTCTCAAACTTAATATAAAATGCTTAAGGATCTTGTTTAATATGGATTATAATTCTCTTTTTTTTTGATACTGAGACTCAAACTCAGGATATAATTCTTAACTAAAGGGAACACCTAGACATTCTACAGTTCAAACAAGCAGTGGCTGATTTTGATGCTGTGGATTGTACTTTGAGTAGCAAGGAACTAGAAAATCACATCTTTGTCTTGGCTTTCCTTCTTTTCCTGTTCCACTCCCTTGGTGCTTCAGATCCCCTTGGGATCACTTCCCAAAGTAAGGTATCTGTGTACGAGATTGTTTCTCAATCTTACTCTTTTGGTAGAATCCAGGATTAAGACAAATGCTATTGATGAAAGAATCCTATTTCTGTGAATGTATTCTATATTCACATGATGTCATACACAATTGTCATTCATTGTAACATGATGAAACATTGGAAACAATGTAGATGTCTATAAGAGGACTAAATGACTTGCAATATATCTATATTATGAGCTGCTATGTAGCTATTAAAACAATAACAGGTCCTCTATACACTAATAAAAATATTTATGATATATATACTAAGTGTGAAAGGCAGAGAACAATGTCTGGATGTATTAATGACTTCATTTAAATAAATAAAGGGAAATTATATGTACATAAAATCAAGCTGAAAAGATGGGGAAAAAATTAATACTTGTTTGAAAATGAGTTATTTAGAGGACATGAAAGAGGAAAACTGTCCCTAGTAATGTTCTTCATAACCCTGGAGTTGAGTTAAAATTTTATGTTTGATAAGAAATATTATATTTTCTTCTTCAAATCTCAAAGTACTCACCACTGTTTGTTATATATTCAGATCAATATGGAAAAAGATTATCATTTGTGTCCCTATTTTATTTTTCTAATAAATCCCAAGTTAAATTATGAATTATATTTTAGGGCTGGGGATATGGTTCTGAAGTAGAGGAATTGCTACAATTCAATAAAGATACATATACATATACATATACATATACATATATGTATACACAGGTTAATTCCCCAGTACAGTGGGGGGTGATGAAGACAGGCGAGAAAGAGGAAAGAAGACTATGTATTTGTACTGGTTTTTTTTTTTTTTTTTTTTTTTTTGAGGCAAGGTCTTGCTATGCAATTCAGGTTGGCTTTGAATTTGCTTTGCAGCCCAGGCTGGCCTCAAACATGCAGCAATCCTCCTGCATCAGCCTCCTGAGAACTGGGATTACAGGCATGTGCCACTACACCCAGTTTATATGGTGGTTTTTTTTTTTTTAAATATGATCTCTGGGGATTTAGCTCAGTGGCATAAGTGCCTGCCTGGCAAGTGCAAGGTCATGAGCTCCATCTCCAGTGCACACACACACACACACACACATATATGATGGCCCATAATATTATGTATATAGTAAGCACTTTGCAGATATCTGACAAATTTATTTGCATACCCTGTATTTGACTCCACTGCCCAGAGCAGTACCTACAGTGGGACAAATTTGTTTATTGCCTAAAACTCTTAGTAATTGCACAATTATTCAGGTCACCATAGGAGGAAAAATAATGGTACTAAAAAGAATATTTGAATTATAATAAAACAGGGTTTTTAAAACTCTTAATTATGGCTGTGGAAGTACATAATACATTTTAAACAAATATTTACTAAATGAGTAAAATTCTAAGTTTCAGTATTTGAGGATTAAAGTTAGATTATCATAGGAACTCACAGACTGTCAGTCTCTGATCATGTTAAGAGATCAATAAATATTTGCATGTCTGTTATGACCTAGTTATGTACTAGGCCCTGGGGATAAAACAGCAAAAACAGGCATGGTTTCACTCTTGCTGAACATACAGCATAGTGAGGGGAGACAGACATTAATCAGTTATGCTCATGTTTGAATAATTACAAATGAATATTTTAAAGAAAAGAGATAGTTCTTTGATAGACTATGTAAAAGGAATATGATGTAGGTAAAGAGAAGGGGGAAACAATGCTTTTGTTGAAATTTGAACAATACAGAAGATACGCAGTCTCTTACCATACTGTACGTATTAAGTATTCCCATCGTTATTTCCAGATTTATTAGGCATCTATTGCTGAAGTAACAAACCCACTTCACAACTAAATGGCTACAGTTTATTATATCTCACTATTCTTTAGATTGATGGGGTGATTCTTTTGGGGTCTTTTGGAGAGTTCACTCCAATGGCTATATTCAGATGGAGGCTGAGCCTCCCACTTTACATGGTCTTTTTAACCAGGCGTCTGTATTGCCTCGTGGTCCCAGAATTCTAAGAGGGTAAATACAGAAGCTGGAAGGCTTCTTGAATCTAAGGCATTCTGGCTTGTACAGCACCACTGTTAGTTAAAGCAAATGAAAAGTCCATAGACAAGGCATGAGGAAATAGATTCTTCCTTTTGATTAATGGAGTTGCAAAGATTTTGTGGCCAAGTTTTCCCCTTAATCTCTTACCTGAGAGTACAGTCTCTCAGGTAACTAATATTCACTAATTTGTTATTTACTTAACATTGTTTTAATAACTAGAATTCACATGTGAATAAGATAATTTATAATTTACTATTTTTTCCTGTCTCTTCAAGCACATGGTTTTCATGAGTTGTCATTCCATTTTCCATAGGAAGCAATATTTGTGAACATTTTTTCCTGTGGTATAAAAATGAATAATTATTAAATTAAAAAACACAAAACATAAAATCTTAGCAATTAGAGAAGAGAAAGAAAGCCACTGGAAATTATATGTGATTTTTAACCTTTCTAATCTTGCAATAACAAAAACATTTTAGTCAGAAAATAGTTAAGACTGTCTTAGCATAGCCATGCATTTGTGGATGACATTTGTAGACATACAAATTAATTCAGTAGTGAATTGAATTTATAATTTATTTTACAGTGTTGTTCTCAGGTTTACTTTTGCAACATTTTAAAGGTGGTTTATTCCTAGCTCAAAGTTTGCTCCTCTGGATAATTCTGAATGAATAAATTTTATAGCTGTAAGTGATGATAAAGATATTAGGTACTTGGGTTTTTGTAAGAAATACCACAAGAAAGCAAAAATATTTAATTGCTTAAAAAGTTATTTTATGAGCAATAAAATTATCTAATTAGTCTTTCCAATTTTTTTTTTAAATTCTAAGAATGATAAGAATGCTGCTTTTCTTCTAATGGAAAGTGACAGGCTAATCATCAGTCTACCCAGAGTAAAGTGGACAGAAACAGCACTGACTATGGCATCTCAACTCCAAGAAGAGTGTATTGCATTTATTGTAGAAAACTTCTCCAAGATCATTCAGAGTGAAAATTTTACTCTTCTCCTACAGGTACTGTGTCTAAAATCATATCCTATATTTAGTCCCATCTTTGTGTTCTGACTTTAATTACATAAGATAAATGCAGGCTGCCTTTGATTAAATTAGTATGATTTAAATAAATTCCATAGCAGATGGCATATTTGCATCAGATTTAGAGCAGTGATGGACAGGATTTTTGGCTCACAAGATAAGGAAGGCAGGAGGGACAGGTGTGGGTGTCCTGGCAAGGCACATTGTAGTTCTGGCCAACACTAGCTATCAATCCACATTATCACATTTTACAAACCAAAGTTGCAAATGTAATGTTTTGGTCATTATTACAATTATGGTCCATGTAGAGTTTCCTATCTTAGGAGGAACTACTTTCTCTAAAACTAAGTATTTCTAGATTTTGTTATCTGGCCTGCGTTAGCTCTTAAAAACAGTATATTTACATATATGTGTATATGTATAGATGCAAATTTTTTAACAGGAAAGGAAAATTCAAAATATGATTTCTTTCTTAGTACATATTCACAATACATAATAAATACATTCATCATGGGGAATTGGAAAACATACATATCACATGTTAATCATTTTAATTCCCCTTTCTTTCCAATTCCTCCCCACTGCTTGCCTCTCCAGATCTTCTTCCCATCTCCAGGAGGACTACCTCCTTGTTTCCTATTATGTCTTTTATTTTACTCTTTAAGTTACTTATACTTTGTATTTCTGATGTAAGAGAAACCATGCAATATTTAACCTTTTGTGTCTGATTTGATTAACATTAGTAGTCTCAAGGTACATATGTATGATTTCTGTTTCACTTGGTGTAAGTTATGATGACTATATTGTTGTTATGCCAGACTTTCGCATTTATTATACATTTTAATGAATTTTTATTAAATAGCAGTTTCTGTGTTTCATAGTCACAGGCAATGAGCAGCACGGCTGATCTGTTGGACAAAATTTTAAAAGCAGTTGAAGAAAATATTACCACTGAAAATAGTTGCTCTCTTCTTATGGCTCTGGACACATTGTTGAACTCTGAAAGTACAAAGGAAATGGTACTGAATATAATATAATTCATTAAAATAATGTTATATTTATAGCATTTTAAGATTTTAAATTGCACCTGTATTTTGTGTGCTGCATTGGTCTCTGAAACTAAACAGTGAACACCTAGGGATGATTATGGTCTTTTCTTTTGTGTGTGTTTGGAATTTTTCATAATAAAAAAATTTTCATACCATTTTCCTTCAAATGGATTTTTTATAAAAGTTTAAAATATGGCAGTTTAGCTCATTAATTCTAACCATGGTTTTTGATAGCAGTATTAGTTGGCATAGTAGCACTCTATATTTCTCATCACTACATTAAATTTTCAGATATAAAATGTATATTCAGAATTTTAATCATTAGTGCCTTTTATTTTTATAATATCTTCAAAAGTTGTATTTTAAAATTAGATTGACAAAAAAGCAATTTAGATACTATATTGTAAGTGTAATAATCCATAATAATATACTAATTATAAATTATTACCACTTTTATTGTGTAAGAATAACAATTTTAGCATACTTAATACTTTTACATAGAGTATTTGACCTTGTAATGTCACAGATGATTTTAAAAGACTACGGAATGTATTCATATACAGGCTATTGATACTTTAAAATAATATTTGGCTGAAAGGGTAAGATTTAGCTTCACATTTGCTATAATATTCTAACTAGTAAACCTTCATAAATAACTTGTACCAAACGATTTTAAAAATGTAAGTGATGACATCATTGATCTAGCTTAGGAGTAAGTAGATTCAGAAAGGAATAATGACTGGTTGCTATGACAATGTGGCTCTCACCAGCTGCTGATTTGTTGCTTGAACACAGGGTTTTACGTGCAAGATCCAGGCTCTCCGTGATAAGCTGTGGAGCTTCCTGGTTCAGTCTTTCTATGCCGTTCGACACACAGAAAACTGGAAGCTGATAAGCACAGATGATCAACAGAAAATTCAAGCAGGTATTTTTTTTTAATTCTTATTGTGTGATCTTTGTAACAACAGATTTTGAGGGTGTTCTGATAAGCAGTGAGATTAACATTGTGTGCTTCTATTCAATAATAGAATGCTAATCAACAACTAGTGACAGTATGGTAGGCAGTTTTAATAAATCATGTTTTTTCTGTTTCTTAGAAAATGAAACTCACTTCCTTTATATGGTAATATCAATTTTTAACCTTCTATATACTAGCAACATTATTTAGCAAAATTTGCTTAAAAGCATTCTTGTGAAGAGGTAAAAGTATAAAAAAACAGACTAAATTACAAAATGTATTTTTCCCCTTTTAAAATATATTTGGTCATAAAGCTTTTCCATATTTTTCTTAAGATACCTTTTCTTATGGTTTAGCCTAGATTAAATGGCTTTATTTCACAATTGATTGGTTCAGTGATATGCTCTGTGCTATTGCGGAGTGTCCCTCAGGAGCTGCAGAGTGGTCTCTGACATTTAATAGGTACCATTTGAAACATTAGCAGTAAACAAAAGATGTATATTGCTCAGAATGTATGTTTGTTTCAAAAATATCAAAATAAAATTTGAGGGTGTGAAACTAAAAATGGCTTCATGACTATTTTTGGGTTAAAGCAGGTGCTTTAAAAAAAATACTGGCATGTTCAGCAAGTATACTTTTGAAAACATTTAAAGCTAAGAGACCATGTTTCATGAAGTAAATATTTTGCACTATAAAACATGGAACCCATGTGTGATAAAAAATATATTCTTGATAATACATAAGTATTTTGTTTAGTGGAATCAAAATGTAACCTGCTCTGTCTTGCATTGTAAGTATAACATGATAGTGCAGTTAAATAGGGAGCACTTCTCAAAGAAATTCCATTTTTTAAACAACAAAAATCATGAAATCTTTAAAAATTGGGGTATTTTTGCTTATGACTATTTCTGTGCTGATTTTTTGATGATAGTTTACTATAAAATCTGAACAATGTGAAGAAATAAAATAAGAACAGCATTCCTTGAGTAAGTGTCCTTCAGCTCTCTTCTGATTGGTAGCAAACTTTGCTTTTCTCTATTTTAGATTTCATATTTAAATTGAACTTTAGTTTCTTTAATTCCTCAAAGTGCTAATTAAAACTACACATAAATACACATATATACACATATATCTAAATAAAATGTCATTAATAATACAGATAATTATCACAAAAAGCTTGTTGTTTTATTACATTCCATCAGCGTAATATTTTAAAATCTTAAATATGGTGTATTATAATGAATCCTGACTTATGCTAATTACTGCATTATGAAACTCTGGTCCTGAGTTCTCTTTGTTGTAACATTTCTTATGTTCTATTTGAGTTACTGACCTTGGGGAGAAAATTTTATTAATGTCTTACTATATATTATTGTGTAAACATTTGATTACTGCAAATCAGTCTTTACAATGTCATTTTGAGGATCTTATTTTGTCTTACAGCACATATTGCTATAGAACATAGGTTGTGAAAGATTCATGATAGAGTTACAGATAAATTTAATATATTTTATTAGCTGGTTTTTAAAAGTCAAATTTTTAAAAATACATCTTAAAGCACCATAACCTACAAAAGAAATAAATTAACTGAATTATATTTCATATAGAACTAACATAAAATGAAATCTTATTTAATTCTAAAAAGAATGATGAGTTTGAGTAGTGTTTCTTGGTTTATTTTTAATAACTCTATTTTTTTCTCTTTTCTTTCTTCTTTCCTCATAATTCACCTGAAAAACCAGAAAATACTTTTAATATCAACAGAACTATAAAGATAGTTCTTAGTTTAAATATTTTCTCATATTTAATTGTTAATATCACATCAGCCATGGTTTCTAATACTCTGAAATTTTGGAAACTAAATGAAATCAGTTTAAAAATGCACAGTTTGAGAAAATTCTCAGTTTTTGTAAATATATTAATTTTTCTTTGAGATTATATATTTCTTATTTAGTAATTTTAAAAACTAAATCATAAAAAATCATAGGAACTAGAGAATAAAATTGAAAATAAGATTCTTTTTTAAAAATTCTAGAATAAAATAAAGAATTGTTTTTGTATACTAGGTGAATTTTTTAAAATTTCCATCAAAATATTATAACCTTTTGCTGCTAGCTTTCTATTTTAGTAGTTCTGTAGTAATGCTTCCCATAAAAATAAATTGCTATTTTCTCTCTACAGCTGCATTTGACAAAGGTGATGACCGAAGACTTGGCAAAAAGCCTATATTCAGTAGCTCTCAGGTAAACTTTCCAAACTTTATAAGTCCAAATGAGAAAATATACCAAATTTTATTATTTTCTGTTTCAAAATATTTTAAACTCTGTTCATTTATTAATTAAAGGTAATTATTGATGGTAAAAACTTAGACTTTTTTTCTTTTTTTTGTACCAGGAATCGAACTCATGACCTTGTACTTACCAGGCAGGTGCTTATGCCACTGAGCTAAATCCCTGGCCAACTCTGACTCTTTTAAAAGTGAATATTTAATAATTTTTGTACTACTGGGGATATATCCAGGGATTGCTGAGCTATATTTCTGGTTCTTTTTTGTGGTGTTTTGTTTTGTTTTGTTTTGTTTTTTGCGATAGGATCTCACTAAGTTTCCTAGGTTGGCCTTGAACTTTTGATCTACATCAGCCTCCTGAGAACCTGAAATTACAGGCATGTGTCAGCATGCCTGGTTAATACGAATTTTTTATATCCAGTTGGCATGAAAAGTATCTACCTTTTTCATTTCCTTGAAAACCTTTTTGGCAAGTAATGTATTGGAGCTATTCCAATATGTTAGGAAATCTTTAAAATTCTAGAGCTAATTCAATGTTTATTTCTCTAATTCACATAATAGTTAGTATGGGGGGAAAAAAGCAATTAGTACCAAGAGTAGAATTGTGTTTTATTGTAAAAATTATTGGGGTACTTACAAAGTAGAATAGTGATTGGCAGAGATTGGGGATGAGATCAGGTATAGAAAAGGACAGTTGGTTTATGTTTTGTTGTTTTGTTTTGTTTTATTGTGTTGTGTTTGAGACAGGGTCTTGCTATGTAACTCAGGCTGGCCTTGAAATAGCTATGTACCACAGGCTGGCTTCGAACTCATGACCATCCTTCTGACTCAGCCTCCCAAGTCTGGAATTGCAGGTGTGCACCACCATGCCAGGCTGGACAGTTGTTTTTAAGTGGATATACAGTCTCAGTTTTGTAACATGGAAAGATTCTAGAAATCTGTTGTACAACAAAGTACATGTAGTTAACATGACTGCACTATATGCTCTAAAATTTAATATGGTAAATTGTGCCATGTTTTTTTAACCACACATACTCCTTATTTGATGCATTTGTTATAGTCTAAAATACATTTTCTTTTCCAAATATGTTACTAATAGTGGTTAAAGTTCCAAGATAACTTACAGCTGTTTATATAATCAATAATATATTTGAAGTACAAAATTATACTAACCTACTATGTGCATTACAATGATAATATGGAAATACATGTTAGAGTTTCAGTTTGGAATGCAAAGAATGTGCTGACCTTGCAGAGTGATGAATAGGGAGTCCTGCTTTCTTTCCATATCATTCAGTAGATAGAAATTAACACACCCACACCGCAAGCTGAATTTTCATGGCTTAAGGCAGGGGTCAAACTCCAAATGTCTTATCTGTGAAATTATGAGAAATGGGGCTTTTTGCCAGTAAATCTCCTAGGACTGTTTTCTAGAGTGTGTTTTACAGGATACTAGCTCTATCATATGTCCTTCCAAAGAATAGCTAGCATCAACTAAGTTTAAGAATCACTACATATCATAGCTCTTCTTACACCCTGATAATGAAAAATAAACCTTAAAAGGGCTGAGAAACACTACAGTAAAAAAACACTTCAAATTATTTCACCCAAAATTTCTAATTGTTAAACTATGGAACATCACTATGCTCTCTCCACCTCTTTAAAGTGCTATATTATACAATTTCCTATTTCCTCTAGAAGTGGTACCTTAGGACATTTTTTAAAATGTACTTAATTCACTGTAATCTCTGTGTGCATTTGCATGCGCGTGTATGTTTTAAAAATTAGCATATCTACCTTCCTTTCCCCTGTGATCAACTAGGCCTTTCCTTCTTCCTTGCCTCACAAGAAAATAGTACAAATTCTCATTGTTCTTCCTAAATTCCTGACTCAAAGATTTTCTAAGTGCTTTTCAATTAAAAGGATGCAGGATAAAAAGTTTCCCGAGGGAGGCAGTGGTATACTGAAATGGATACTGGTTATAAAATGAGAAGAGTCGAATCTTAGCTTCACATTTATTATCTGTTAAAATCCTAGAACACTGGGCCGGGGATATGGCTCAGTGACACAGCGCCCGCCTGGCAAGCATGAGATCTTGAGTTCGATTGAAGGTACCCCGCCCCTCACCCCACCCCACCCCACCCCACCCCGGAAAAAGAACCCTAGAACACAGCTCTGAAGAGGATCATTCTCCACTCTACAAACATAAATAATCTAAAGTCCAGAGATGTTAATAATGTCTTAAATATTCTGGACCCACTAGAGCCAAATCTAGGACAATAATTTAATGATTCCTTTAACACCTGTTTTCTTCATTTTAGCTGTTTTGATTTTTATTAATAAATAATTTTATTTATGTGTTATCGGCATTCACATTTAACTTAGAAAATTTTAATATAACTATGGAAGCTTTTCATGTTGAAAAATAATTAGACTTTGAGCTGTGTATCAGTTATGTGCTCAGTTTTAACGACAATACATTAGCATCTTCTCAAGTCCGTGGTATATAATGAGCATAGTGCTAAGGGTTTTGGATAGAAAAGGTACTTCATACCTCTATATTTTCATGTAGCTTCACAGAGGAAAAAAAAGCATTTATATATTTACAAAAAAGGCAATGTGGTGTTGGAACTTTTTATTCAGAAATTTCTACCAACTTTTAAAAAACATCTTCAATCAATATTGGGTCTAAGAAAGGTGATAATAAAGTAGTTGCATTTGCCTTCCATATCCTTCTGTTTTTCACCAGTATCAGATAGCCAGTTTTGGACTACGATTTGTTGTTTGAAAACCTAGTCTTTGCAGAGGTAATGCATTGTGTATCATAGGAGTTTTGTTGTTGTTGTCATTGTTGTTGTTTTGTTTTGCTTTGTTTTGTTTCAGTGAGGACTCCAAGAGCTAAACTATCTTACAAAGAGGATTAATTCTTTAAAGATAAAATTTCTGATACTTAAGATAGGCCAAAGAGAGAATTCTGGGTGGAAATCTTTTTAATATCCTTCAGATTATACCATTTAGATGACTACCTCCTTGAGGCAGTAAATTACGAACTCAAGTCCTAATTCTATCCTTTAATAGTATGTGATCTTGGGTAAGCTACACATGTTCTTTAATCGTCAGTTTCTTGCTTAGAAAAGTAATAGCTACAGGAGTGATCATAGGATTATTGTTATGATTTAGTGAAATGATATATGAAAATGATTTAGCATGGAATCTGGAAATGGGTCCTTAAAAATTCTTGAATATTGTTATATATTCAGACATTCTGAACTTTTAAGTTTTAATCTCTACTATACTTCATAAATTAAAATAGTATGCCTTTTAAATAAACATTTAATGCTGTATTTCAGACTTGATTAAAGTATATATCTTGGATATAAATTATATCCAAGATGTAAAGTTTTGATCAAAATGATCAAAGACAATACATTTTTAATTACTTTAAACCATAATATGAACTTTGCTATGTTTTCTTTTGAAAATCTGGCTCACTTAAGTATTATATGGCAAAAATTTCAGGCAAGTTAAAAATTATTTTTTTCTTCTTTGTAGCAAAGGAGACACGTTTCTGACTCTGGTGTTGTAAAAAACAAATCTTGGAGAGAAAATAACAAGAAAGAGTGTTGGAGTTATCTCTCTATTAATCAAAAGATGAAATCTGATGGATTAGGAGCATCTGGACATTCATCAAATGCTAATAGAAATAGTATAAATAAAACTTTAAAGCATGATGATTTAAAGGAAAAGGATGGTACTAAAATAGCATCTAAGATTACGAAAGGATTGAAAACTGGGGGAAAAAATATTTCTGGAAATCCCAAAACTATAATAAAGCCCAAAACAGAAAATCATGGTAATGCAAAGTTGGAAAACTTGTCACCTCAAGTTTTGGAAAGAACAGCAACATCAGTTGGACAGAAAAATTCATTAAACGGAAAAAGAGTAAGAAATCAGGAAGGGCAAGTTACAGGTGCCAGACCCAAAGTACTCACTGGGAACCTAAATGTGCAACCCAAGGCAAAACCTTCAAAAAAAGTGACAGGGAAAGATTCTCCATGCCTCAGCATCGCAGGAGCCTCCAGCAGATCTATGAATTCAAGTGTGGAATTACTGACTTCCATTGGATCTCTGAATGAACCAAAACAAAATGGATCAGTAGGAGAAGACAAGTCTTCTGGTCAGAAGCTATCCTTTTGTGATTCTCCAGGACAGACAGTGAGAAACAGTGTAGATGACGTCAAAACTTCCTCTGTAGGTGGGTTTTAGCACTCTGATTTTTGCAATTGAGGACTGAACCTAGAGCCTCACACATGCTAGGCAAGTGCTCTACTACTGACCTATACCCCTACCTCTACACATAGCTCCTGACAGTTTAAGCTCCTAGAAAGCATGATCCTTGGAAACTTCTTTCTTTTTAAATGTTAAAAAATGTTTATTATATTTATTTATGCGAAATGCGGGAAAACAGTCCTACTGACTTTAACACTTAATTTTTTTATAGTGTCTTACCCGTAAACTTACAGTGACTTGTTACATATTTAATGTATTCTGTGTCATGACTGACTTTTTGTTAATTTATAGCAGTAAAATCTCGGCCCATTTCAAGAGTTGCCAATGGAACTTCCAATAAAAAAAGCATTCATGAACAAGTCACTAATGTAAATAATAGGTAGGTCTTCATTCATTGTTTTATCTATATGTTAACTTTCTCTGAAAGTTACAGTAATTACAGTAAGTCCCTGTCTTATGAATGAGTTCCATTACAGGAGAACTTGTTCAAAAGTCAAATTTGTTCCTAATCCATCAAAGTGAGAATTATACAGTATACTTATGAATCTTATGCAGTGTACCTGTGAAAGTTTGCAATTAGAATGCTCGTAAGTTGGGGACTTACTGTATTTACTAACTTCTAACTAAATACTGCTGAGATAT
>PVJX010006691.1:47035-75962 GCA_004027295.1 Dolichotis patagonum
CTTCTTCTTCTTCTTCCTCCTCCTCCTCCTCCTCCTCCTCCTCCTCCTCCTCCTCCTCCTCCCCCTCCTCTTCCTCCTCTCCCTTGTCCTCCTCTTCCTCCTTTTCTCTCCTCCTTCTCCTTCTCCTTCTCTTTCTCCTTCTCCTTCACCTTCTTTATGAGACAGAGTCTTGCTTTGTAGTTCATATTGGCCTTAAATTCACTTATCTACCTCAGCCTGGCCTCAAACACGTGGCGATCTGGTTGCCTCAGCCTCCCAAGTGCTGGGATTACAGGCATGTGCTAACACGCCTGGATTTAAAATGATTTTCTTATTCAAAAGTCTATGCAAAATGATGATTAATGTAATAAATTAAAAGACTATCTCCATTTACATTTATGTCACATAATTATGCATTGCTTTATCATACTTGGCCTATATCTTTTTTTTTCTTGGCCTATACTCTTGAAACTGAACATATGGTTTGTCTGTTTTCAGAAAAGATATTTTTTATTTCTTGAGAAAAAATATTTCGTGTATAGATTTTCTAAGTGTTGATGTTTTGGAATCTTACTGTAATATTGAACACAAATCATTTTTCTTAGTGCACTAAAGAAAGTCAATGGCAAGAAATATAGTGATCCAGTACCACAGGCAATTTTAAAGAAAAGAGGTAATGGCAATGGACAGCAAAGGACAAAGAGTGCCCCATCTAATCTTGCTAAAACTCAAGGTAAGCCAAAATAGTCCTGGGTATCATGAGTGTTATTTTCTTATGTAAGTTGGTTAACCACATTGACTTGAAACTTAAGTAGCAAATGAACAAAACATAACACTTTTTAAAATTTCACTTTATTTCACATGACGGAGATGAGAATTTATACTTTTAGATAAATATTTTGGTGTTTAGGGGGTTTTCTTGTCCTTTGTGGTAGAAATAATTAAGGGAGTCACTAGTTTACTTGCATTTTAGGTCCTTTTATAGGTCATATGCTTATGTTCCTTGATTGATAACTCTAGGAATCACATCTAAAAACCCATCATTAAATAATTTTTAAAATAATGATATGAGGGATGTGATGTGGCTCAGTGACAGAGCAATTGTCTAGCATGCATAAGGCCCTAGATTCAATTCCCATCACTGCAAAATAAATAAATAGTCAACTTATAAGAAGGGAAAGAATTTTCTCTTCAGAATCTGCTATATTCACTGTCTTTCAGTGTTCTGAGAGTACTAATTAGAGCACATAAGTGATTTCAAAAATTATTTTTCTTTATTCATTAAGCATTCACATATGTATGAGCAGTTTGTATAATCCTAAAAATAATTTTATTTTATATTATGAATTAATATTAAAAGCCAATTTTAAATATAGCAGGGAAAAATTATTCATATTCTAGTAGTAAAGAAAAATTTATCATGCTGGGGATGTAGCTCAGTGGCACAGCACCTGCCTGGCAAGCACAACGCCTTCTACCAAAAAAGAAAAAAAAATTATCATACACAAGTATTTGTTAGGGCTTATCTCAGTAGTAGAGTGCTTGCCTAGCATGCATGGGGTCCTAGCACTGCATTCAGGTTCAGTTTCTAGGACTGAAAAAAAAAATCAATTCTATTTGGCAGATTGAATACGCAAAATGTCTCTAAGACTTTAACAATCATAAACAAATGAATTCCCAAAATTAATCCCCTGTGCCCTGTAATTAGCAGTTCTGGTTTCCACGGTAGATCTAAGTAATTCATGATTATAAGAAGTAAAATGGTTTTATTTATGTTTGAATAAAATAATTCTAACAATTTCAACTACTTTATATTTTTCTATTTAGTCTGACTCTCCTTTTTAGCTATGTAGAACATAGCCTTCACCCTACCCAACCCCACCAAAAAGAGACTTCAAGTGAAGACCATTGTTCCTTCTTTGGTATAAGAAAAACAGATTTTTTCACTCTCATATATTTATGCAAATACAATTTTGGCATGAGGATCAAAGTCCTTTACTTGGGAAAGAGAGATCCTAGTCTAGTAAGTTTTACTAAGACCCTGGAATAAGAAGGAGGGAGAAAGAGGGAAATGGGGGGTTGGTGTTGGAAATCAAACTCAGTACCTCATAAATTTGAGGCGAGAGCTACTATTGAGCTATCCCCCTAATGTCCCTCTATAGTTTTAATCATTTTTATCACGTCACTGATTCCTAAACTATCATTGTCCCTTTGATCATCAGTGTTACCCTTTCGTTTTAAAATTGATTTTATTTTTCTAAAATAATTTAAAACATACTGAATTCCACTCAGAATTGGAAAGTACATTTCTGAACTTTCTTTTCTTAGGATCCCAAGGAGAGTCACCACATTCAGTAAAATCTTCAGTCTCTTCAAGACAGTCAGGTGAAACTATGACAAAGTTGGACCACAGTGTAACTACAGATAAACAAACATCTAAGAGAAAAATTGTTAAGCAAGGACACATAAATACTACTAAGGCTAATGCAAAAATGGTGTCCATACCTAAAAACTTAAATCAACCAAACACAGGTGAAACTCTGAATAATAAAGATTCAAAACAAAAAATGTTTCCTGGACAGGTTATTCCGAAAACTCAGTCTTCTCAAAAACATTTAAAAAGTGAAACATCTGTTCTCCAAAAAAGTATCCTCCATGATGTACATGATAACAACAACAAAGACAGTGTTTCTGAACCAAAACCTCATAGATCTCTAATTAATCTCACATCTGAAATCAGTGGTACTGAAACATTTCAATCATCATGTAGACCTGACCCACAAGAGCTAGTAAGCAGTCAAGATAAAGAAAAGTTGGTATTACAATGCCAGGATATTTCAAAAATGGATATATCAAGAAAACATGAACTGAAGGTAAAACAGATTTGCTCAGATAAAAATGAATCAAAATTTCCTAGTCACAAAGACATGAATCATTGCAATGCAACTAAAACATACAGTTATTCTGATGAGAGTGATGTAGATTCAAAAATTTATAGTTTTGCCGCTCTAAAACCCACAGTTTCAAATACAAATGAAAACTCCTTAAACTCTAATCTCGTTTGTGATTTAGACTCAACAAATGCAAAGCAAATTCATTTAATATCAGATACAGAGAAGCAAACAGGGAGAAAAGATACTAACAAAAAATCAAACATGGAATGTATGAAAGAAGCATTATCTTGTATTCCTGAAAGGACAAGTGGTACCTTAAATTTTATTCAAGATGACAGAAAATCTAAAGTTCATGTAGAAGAACCGACAATTCCTAATCAATTGTTTAGTGACTGTGTTATAAAGGAAGACAAACATGCCATCACTGATTCAGATGTTTCCTCCAAATGTTTTTTGAAACAACTGTCAGAAAAAACTTTTCCTAAAAATATGGAAAAGTCAGAAACTCCAGAGAACCATGAAACTCTAGAAGTTCCATTCACAGGTCACTGGAATTTGAATACCAATGTGCTGCCTCAAAGAGAGAGTCCTGAATCTGACACTGGCAGTGCTACCACATCCTCTGATGACATAAAGCCTAGATCTGAAGACTACGATGCTGGAGGATCTCAGGATGATGATGGCTCAAATGATAGAGGTATTTCTAAATGTGGCACTATGCTGTGTCATGACTTTCTTGGAAGAAGTAGCAGCGATACCAGTACTCCTGAAGAATTAAAAATATATGATAGTAATTTAAGAATTGAAGTAAAACTGAAAAAGCAAAGTAATAATGATCTTTTCCAAGTTAATTCAACAAGTGATGATGAAATTCCTAGGAAAAGGCCAGAAATTTGGTTTCGATCTACAGTAGTACACCCTAGGGAAAGAGAAAATACTCCACGAGGCACTATCCAGTTTACTCAGGAAATAGATCAGGTTTCTTCCTCAGCAGATGAAACAGAAGATGAAAGATCTGAAGCTGAAAATGTGGAAAATTTTTCTATAACGAATCCATCTCCTCAGCAATTTCAGGGAATAATTAACCTAGCTTTTGAAGATGGTGCCGAAAACGAAAGTCGTGAGTTTTCTGCAACTAAAAAGTTTAAAAGATCAGTTTTACTTTCAGTTGATGAGTGTGAAGAACTGGGATCTGATGAAGGGGAAGTTCATACTCCCTTTCAGCCTTCCTTAGATTCTTTTTCACCTTCTGATGTTTTTGATGGTGTTTCTCATGAATATCATGAAAGGAACTATTATCCCAGATTCTCACAAGAAAGTGAAGATAGTATTTTAAGAGGTAAACAAGGTAAAGGCAGCAGTACATACAAAACTGAAAACACTCTCTTGGGTCTTAGTAGCACTGACTCTTCGAGAAAGGATAAACAGAGAACTTCAGCCACAGACAAAAAGAATACTTTAGATGTCCTATCCAAAGGAGACAGACAGTTTACTCTAGAAGATAAAAAGGTACACAGTGGAAGAGATATGGAGAGTGACTTTCAACAACGCAGCAAATTCATGGATAGTGATACAAAATCTCAAGAAAGACCATGTCATTTGGCACTTCATCAAAGAGAACCGAATTCTGACATACCAAAGAACACCTCTGCAAAATCTCTAGACTCCTTTCAGAGTCACATTCTGCCTCAGGAAGGTCAAGTGAAAGAAAGCCATTCTACAGCTACTGAAAAAGCTAATATTGCTTTATCTGCAGGTAATGTACAGAAATAGAAATGCTAAATGCATAAGAAAATACATTTATAGAATTTTAAAGTTGTATGTAACCCTGAATGTTATATTTTAGGTAGGTAGAATAATTACTTAAGCAATGGTATCAAATTTAGATGAATATTTAAATTTCTTAATAATATGAAAAGTAGCTAATTCTTCATTGTTTTTTAAAAATCATAGTAAAAATTATTATCTAGTAAAAATTTTTGTTTATTAGAGTTAACCTACTAGGAGAATTTACATGAAAGAACAAAGAGAAAAACTTTATTATTTAGTTATTTATGTTTAGTTTAACATAATTCTTGACTATTAGAAATTTTATTATACATTGGATATGATTTATGAACTTAATAGTATATATCTAAGAGGGCTGTGCAATAACTATAGTAATATGTAACTAAAAGCACTGAACTATTTTAACAACTAGATATTACAATTTATATACATTTTACAGAGATTAAACCTTCAGGATCAATATAATTCTATTCTAAATTTTTCAAGTAAAAAATTAAATTTCCTAAAAGAGATTATATTTAGAGGTAATAATAATATATGAAAAAGCCCAGGCTTATTTCATATGCTTACATGGTTTTCTGTCTAATTGTTTTGTGTTTTTGTCTTCCTTATTATAATAATTCAGATGAAGAACTCACATTTGAAATATGCAGTAGTAGCTGACTGAGCAGCTATTGTGTTTCATGACTAAGATATTGATCATAAATCCCTATTCAGCAAACTCAGAAGAATAGATCTTTAAAAGTTGTACTTTTTGTTTGTTTGTCCTTGCTTGCATCCTCCTTTGCATGTGCAATATAGAAATAAACATTTAGACAAAATGTATTTCTCCCTTTCAGAATTGACTTACTTTAAAAGTTAACATCAAATTATTTTTGTTTTCTCCTTAAGTTTCTATTGTAGTGAATTAGATATATGTGTACCTTCTATGTTTATGTTTAAATATTTATGTTATTTTCTGTATCATAAGCTTTCAAATTAAAGTATGGAGAATTATTGTTAGTTGCTATGTTGATTTTGCTGCTAAATAGTTACCCTTGAATTTTTTTAATATAGAAAAAGAAATGCTTCAAAAATTTTGTCAATTTTGTATAAATGTTATTTTTCCCATTTTGTGGTGTGTTTTTTTGAGGGGACTATGATTATTATATTGTATTACTATTGTTCTACAAAACTCTGAGGGGTACCGACATGTGCAATTTTTACATTGTGTAGTATTATGAATTATTTCAGGAGACATAGATGATTGTGACACACTGGCACAAACCTGCATGTATGACCATCGGCCTTCAAAAACCCTCTCTCCAATATATGAGATGGATATAACAGAAGCAATTGAGCAGAAAATGGAATCTGAAACACATGTAACAGATACAGATTTTGAAGATGATCAACATTTTGCAAAACAAGATTGGACACTACTAAAGCAACTGCTCTCTGAACAGGATTCAAACTTAAATATTACAAATTCTCTTCCTGAAGACCTAAATTTGGCACAGTATTTAATCAATCAAACACTCCTTTTAGCCCGAGATAGCTCAAAACCTCAGGGTATAGCACATGTTGACACTTCGAACAGATGGAGTGAACTATCATCTCCACTTGATAATTCCTCAACAAGTATTACCATGGCTACTTTTTCCTCTGAAGACTGTTCACCTCAAGGAGAATGGACAATTCTGGAGCTAGAAACACAGCATTAAAAGTCTTTACAATTTGGAAAATTTAAACTGTGCCATCCCTTTATTTTTTGATGTCTACATTATATTTAAATTATAATTGCATTTGACAGGTATAGACTGTCCTTACACTGAGGGAGTTTTCCAATTTATTGAGGTAAACATAGTTTATTAATATAATATCACATGTAGAAAAAGTGTTTTTCTAAAGTTTTTGAGCATGTTTTCTATAATTATTAGAAAAATTAGAAGATTCATAAGGAAACCCTTGTCTCAGTTTTCCTTTCCTACCTGATCAGTTGTTCACTTGTCTATTATTTAAGAATTTAAAGTAGGAATGCACAAATAAATCATTCCCTTTATCCCTTTTGGCTCTGCATATGGTACCATAGTAATTTAACAATAAAAAACTTAGTATGTGTGTGTCTCTTTATATAAAGTTAATATTTGAATAATATTCACACTCAGGTTGGGAAGGTTTACATTGTAACTGAGTGTTGGGGGAAAAAAGAAAGCTCAACTTTCTCAATAGTTCAGATCCAGGAGATTGTGAGTCAAGTGTGCCTCAAATTTCAACTGTATTACGAAAAGGGAAAAAAAAAGGGAAATAGAGTGTCCTGCATCTCCTTTTTGGGATCTATACAGAGAGAGCCATTTGTCTTTGTTCAGAGGCAGTTCTCAAGAAAACTTTTTCTGTCTTACCTACATAGATTTCCTTAAGCAGTCTTCATTTTACATTTCATGCTAGGAATAATATGGAAATGTGCGTACAATAAATCAGGAGTTTCATATTAATAACTAAATATTAATAGGAAAATGAATACATGGGGCAACTGGGGGTTACTGATTTTTAATTCTCTGTATATGTATGTGAGCAAGTGTACTCATTCTTGGTGTGTTTACTTTAGCTCTTTTCTATGAATCATGCTTTTACCATTGTTTGCGCTGGAACTTATTTGCACTAGTGCTTCATCATTCAACAAACATTAAAAAGTAATTGCTAACATTTATTTAGTACGTACATGTTAGACATGATGGCGTGTGCTTTAAATATGCATCAACACATTTAGTTCTTACAACAGTTCTATGCATGAGTGGAAATTTGCTTAGTGATAAAGCAGTCCAGATAAAATAGCACATTAAGAACCAGTGACTAGGATGGGCGTTAAGGATGGGAAAGAAGAGTGTAGGAACCAGGGTTAAAAAACTAACTGGAGCTAGATTCTGAAAGTTACTGAATACTATCTTCAAAGTGTTTACATATTCTAAGCCTTAGATTTAGTGAGCAGTATGTCTTCTCATTATGCATGACTTATTTAGTTTTCACTCTATTAGAAAATTTCTATGTTCTTGGAAAATAACCACTTATATACCACAAGAAGTAATCAAAGTTGTTTTTTCAGTATGTAGGTAACATGACTGAGTATATTTTAGAAAAACAATTTTGAGCAGTCATGAAGATGCCCTGGTTTGGAGAAGTGCCCAAGCCTGTTAAGATGTAATCACAATAATTTTGTCAGCCTTAGAAATGGGCAATGGAGAAGGATTTGGTAACAGAGACATTAGGTAGGTTGAAATTTTTTGGAATTTATAAATGATCAGATGGTGGGAAAAGATGTAAAGGACATTTAAAATTTCTGTCAGAAATAACATTGCACACATTGAGGGCCTGAGCTATTCCAAGAACTTTGCTTGGACTAGGAATAAAAAGTACCTTGTCCTTGAGTTCTCATTGTAGTAAGCAAGAGAGATGTTAAATGTCACAATAAAGATCTGTACAAAGTAATTGATGTATAAAGGAAGTTGGTAGAAGGGTGTTGCAATAAGCTTCCATACTCTTTAGTGCTTAATTGGAATTCATACGATAGTAAGACACAGTGTTGGCAGAAAATAGAGCTCAGAGACTAATTCTAGTTGTTCCATAAGGCTACAAAGAAGGGAGTGAATGGGAAGGTCAAGATTTGAAGCTGGACAAGGAAGGAACATGATCAGATTTCTTTTGTACAAAAATCTCTCTAGCAGCAGTGTGTAAGACAGTGGGGCAGATGATGTGTAGGCAGGGCGGGTAATGAGGTTTTTACAGTAATCAAAGCTTGAATAGGGCAGTGGTAGTGGAGACAGAGAAGAATGGAAACATATCTGAGAGATGAAATTTAAGACTAGGACTGTTCACATGTGTGAGGCAAACATAACTGTCTCAATACAGAAACCCACACTACTGTTCATATGTGGCAATGAAAGCACAGAGTCCTCTTAACAGATTTAGGTTTCTGACTAGGCATCCTTGGTGTTTGATGATGTCATTAACCAAAAACAAGCAAGCGTAGGAGTGAAGATGAATTTAATTTAGGACATACTGAATTTGGGATGCCTGCAGGACATCCAAGGGGCCGAGGACGAAATGCTGTTGAACAGTCAGGAAAGCCTTTCAAGGAGACTGAAAAAGGAATATTCTGAAATAGAAGTAGGACGCCAGGGTAAAGAGAAGAGAATAATGAATGTTTAACCTTGCTACTAATCAAAGGAGAGAAAGTCAAAATACCAGATCCAGCTTTGACCTATCAAATTCATGTGAATTTTTGAAGATTTCTTTTAAATCAGTGTTAGCAAGAGAACAAGTTTGAGATCTTCCTATGCTGCTTTGCAACTGCAAGTTACCTTTCAGATAAACAATTAGATAATTCTATATCGAGTGTTCATATTCTTAACATAATCATTTCTGGAATCTAACGTTAAGAAATAAATCTCAGATGAGGTTTGTCGTCAAAAATTTTTACTGGAGATCTAGTATATTAGTGAAAACTGAAAAGCAGGTAAATGTCAACAGTAGAAAAAAGACTTTTACATCTATATGACTCATTATGCAATATTTAAAATAGTTTCCAAAAATCTGTTTAGTAACAAGGAAAATACTTAGAAGAAGAAAGTCCAGATTGTATTTTTACATATGTTGTGTCCCAAATTTGTGTGCAGGAATATTTCAGATCTACTCTTTTAGCAAATCTTGATTATAGTGTAGTGGTACAAATGTCACCAAGTTATACATTACCTCTACAAAATTTATCCATCCTGCATAACAAAGTTAATTCCCTTTGACCAACATCTTCCCATTTCTCCAGTTGCTGACAACCACTGTTCTATTATCTACTTCTTGGTACTGGGAATTGAATTCAGGACCTTGAGCTTGCCAGGCAGGCCCTTGTGCTGCTGGGCTATGTCCCTGGCCCCTTTAATATCTACTGCTATGGGTTTGATTTTTTAGATTCCATTTGTCTTTTTGAGCCTGGCTTCATTTAACATAATATTTTCCAGTTTATCAATATCACAAAGTATAGGCTATCCTTTTTTAAAGACTGGCTAATATTCCATTTTATACACACGATATTTTCTTTATCCATCTATCTATTGGACACTTTATATTGAATCCCATATCTTGGCTACTGTAATTAATAATACAGTAGGCATGGTGCACTTTGAGTTATCTTTGAGATTGATTTTATTTCCTTCAGATACATAGTATTCCCAGAAGTAGAATAGCTGGATCATATGGTTGTTCTTTTATTTTTTTGAGAAACCACCATCTTTTCCATAATACATGTATCAGTTTACATTCCCACCAGATATACAAGAACTACTCTTTCAGTATATCCTTGCTAACATTGGTTTTTTTGTTGACAGTAGCCATTTTAACAAGTCTGAGGTGATTTCTGATGGTAGTTTTAATTTGTATTACCCTGATAATTAGTGATGTTGAGCACTTTTCCTATGTACCTTTTGGCTATTTATAAGAATTTTGAGAGTCTTTTGCCTATTTTATAATCAGGTAACTTATTTTCTTGCTGTTGAGTTCCTGATACAGTTTGAATGTTAACCCTTTATCAGATGTATGGATTGCAGATATATTTTCTATAAGTTGTCTCTTCACTGCTGATTGCTTCCTTTGCTGTACAGAGACCTTTTAGTTTGATGAAATCCCGTTTTACTACTTTTTTTGTTTTTGGTAGCTGTGGGGTCCCATTTTTTAAATAAAATGTTGCCTAGATCAACATCAAGAAGCTTTTTGCCTATGTTTCCATCTAGTAATTTCATCAAGTCTCACGTTTAACACCGTAATCCATTATGAGTTGATTTGTGTGTATGCAATGAATGATGAGACTGTCTTTGCCTGTTGTGTGTGTTTTTTCATGCCATTGTTGAAGATTAGTTGACTATAAACGTGCAGATTTATTTTGAGGCTCTCTATTCTATTACATTAGTCTGTTTTGTGCCAGAGTCAATGCTATTTTGATGACTGAAGCTTTGTAATATATTTTATAGTATATTTTGAGATCAGGTACTTTGGTGTCTCCAACTTTGTTCTTTATTCTGAAGAGTTTTTTTTGTGTGTGGATCTATGCAAATTATAGGATATTGTTCTTTATTTCTGTGACAAAATGTCGTTTGAATTTTGATAGGGATTGTACTTCATCTGTAGCTTGATTGAATTATGTAAAAATGTTAATGGTAGTTGTGTCAGGGAAGAATATAAGTTTTTAAAATTTTAGGCTATCCTGGCTTTCCTCACAGTAGCCCATCCTACTTTCTTCAGTGCATTCTTTTATCTTGCTTTTACCTCTTGTACTCAGCCCAGGGTTACTCTGCAGAGCCAGTTTCACTCTCATTCTTCACTTTTGCTTTTTTTTTTTAGTCTTTTTGAGACAGTTTCACTATACATTTCAGGCTAGCCTTGAACTCACTTTGTAGCCCAGGCTGGTCTTGAACTCAAAGCAATCCTCTTGGCCTCAGCCTCCCAAGTGCTGGGATTACAGGTGTGTGCCACCATACCCAGCCTCACTTTTACTCTTTCAAATAAACTTTGCCACTACTTTAAAAACAGTTGTAACATCCATATTTATTATATTTTCTACATGGTACAGAAAAATAAGTTGATTTGTTTTAAGGTAAATCGAGTAAAAAGTTTCAAATGCTATTTGAGATGTCAAGTAAGTCACAAATCTATACTATTCCATTGAATTTGGAAGTTAAAATTTAATTTATGTTTTTTGCTAGTTGATTATTGTTAAAGAGTGTGTGGTAAAAATGAGATGTGAGTTGAAAGGTGAACAGAAAGTAAAGCAGTACAACTTACTCTTTCAAGGAGCTTTTAACTGAGTAGGAGACTGTGAGCCTGAGGATACTGTTCAATTGCTTGTTTTTTCTTTTATTTTGAGAGAGGGTCTTATGATGCCCAGCCTGACTTTAAACTCCATAATACTTTTGCCTCCACCTCCCTAGTAACTAAAACTCCAGATGCAAGCCACCAAGCCTGGCTTTGCTAGTTAATAGTGCTTTTTTAAAAAATTGTTTCAGCACATTGAAAATAAAGAGTTGGCAATAATAAGTGAATCAAGGACGACCATCAGGAAAAACACCAGAAAGCTGGGTCCAGTAGTGCACATCTGTAATCTTAGCTACCTGGAAGGCTGAGGCAAGACCACTTGAGCTCAGAAGTTCAAGGATAACCTGGGCAACATAGTTAGATCCCCTATTTCAAAAAAGAGAGACAGCACAATCCTCTAGCACAAAGAGTACCAAAAAATACAGGGCATCTCCATTGTATGACACCAGGAGAAAATAAATCTAGAAATGTGCAGGCAGGCCAAAATAATCCTACAGGCCATGCCAGGGATTATGAAAAAGCCACTTATCTTAAGAATTTTAAAACAGGCAAACATTGAAGTTTATTGTTTTATTAAGATCACCAGGTAAAAATAGAAGGCTTATTGTTACTGGTTGGAAAATAGATAATTTTCAATTTGAACATGACAAATTTGAGATGCAGTTGAGATTTTATATAGGAACTCAAAATTCCTATGTAACACGAAGTTGAGATTTCCAAGGTACACAAACTTTCAAAATTCATGAATCCAACAAACCATGTTCTCTCTATATAATCCACTCCATTTCCTGCTAGTTTTTTGAAGAGTAGGGAACAGAAGTGAGGGCTTTGGTGCAGATAATAATCTATTGCAGTGTTTCTTTTGGGGTTGGAATTATCTGTATATGTTTAATGATAGTTATACTATTTTTATACAGTAAATTCTGATAACAAAACTGCTTTGAAAATGGATGGTATGGTTTATATCTAGGTGTTCCTCCAAAACCTCATGTGCTCATAGGTGGACCTTTGGGGAAGTTGTTGACTCATGGGGACATGATATTCATCAGTGGATTAATCCATTGATGAATTTATAGCTAAATGCAATTTGGAAGGTGAAGCCTGGTTGAAGGAGGTGGGTCACTGGATGTGGCCTGGAAAGGTCTATCTTCCCTCCTTTGATTTCTCTCTTTCCTGCCTGTCATGCTGTGAGCTATTTCTGCTCTGCTATACTAGCCTTCATTGGAGACAGCAGATTATTGACTAAAAACTCTACAAACTGTGAGCCAAAATAAACCTTTCCTCCTTTAAATTGTGAGTGTTGGGTATTGTGTCTCAGCAGTTAAGAAAGTAAGACAGTGGCTTAACTCAATGCCAGAAGTGGGTGTTTCTAGTCACATTCATATTGCACAAGTTACTTTTAGTATCCATGGTTCACCTTTCATACAAGGTTTCTTAATTACTTCCTAACTTAGATAATTGGCGTAAGAATTTTAATTCTAATCTGAGAATTTCAATTCTACTTTAATACTGTATTTTTATAATAATACTCTAACAAGTTATAAACATTGAATTTCTAAATTAGGAACATATCAGGAAGAAATATTTTCATACAAAGAAAATTTTCCTTAAAAATAATATAAAATGTACTGAGATTTCCCTGTTTTCTTTTCATTTTAACCTCAATTTTAAGCAAGAGAGTTTCATTTTAAGAAATTACAACTAAAATGTGCCCGCATTTAAACAATCATTGCATAGGAAAAATGCCTAACACTCTTATGAAGTTGTCATTTTAGATTCATACAATTCTCAAAAATATGAATAATCACTTTGTTAAATTAAATGAGGCCATTGCCCTGAGGTTGTGTCCATATAGGAACTTTGTGTTATATAGGAACTTTGAGTTCCTATATAAAAACTACAACTTAACTGAGTATACAACAAATTGAAAACCTAATTTAGGAATATAACAAACAACTGTCAGCCAACCAGAAATCAGGTTTCATCCAATCTCAAGCTGCCAGATGATCAGACCATATCTAAATAAGGCAAGAGATGGAACTATAACCAATCAAGTTATTTCTGTGCTTTCCTTCCCTTTTCTGTCTATAAATAATGCCTGCTGTTACAGAGTAGAATTGGCTGAACCTTTCCTGGTTCTGAGTTCCTTCCAATTCATGTATCTTTCTTTGCTCAAATTTTCCTGCTAAGTTTAAAAGTTTTTTCCTTTCACAATTTTAGGCAAGAAAGTAAAATATCTTCTTGTAGTTTTCTGATGTAGAATGAGTTGATGAGAACAATACCTATTAAGGAAAATAGCATCAAACTCAATCAAAAGAAAGAAGGACTACAGAAAATAGAATTAATCAGAAATTGGGTAAAGAATAGAACTGATAGATCTAAGAGATGATTCCTAAAATCAAATCAACCTGCACAGTGGATTAATGAAGAGAAAAGCATAAGTAATATTTTTTAAAATTTTATTTAAAGAGAAAAAAAGCAATACAGAAAAAAGGGTAGAAATAATACAGAATTTCAAAAAAAATCACTAGTTGATAAATTACATATTGTCTTCTTAGAAATAGTTGTTCATGTTACAAAATTAAGGCATACAAAGTGAACAAACAGTGAGGCTGCAAACAGTTCTGTTCAACAATCCAACAAAAACCTGGTAATATGGTTATCAATCCCACACACTTAAACATACATGCTGTTATATCCTTTAGCGCATTTTCTTTTCCTCTTTTTGCTTTTTAAGTACATTATCTGTTTAGTTATATTATGTTTCAGCTCTCTCAGTACCTTATTGATCTGTTTTGTTGTTGTTACTTCCTTTTTAATCACCTTATATAATTCTGTTGTTTTGTTTTTGAGTTTCTCTTCATTCATGTCACATGGATCAGCTTTGGTGGAGTTGGGATTTTTTGGAGGTATTTTGTTACCTTGTTTTCTCATGTTCTCTTGTTTTATTTTTATTTAATTTTTATTAACTTGGAGGTAGTGATATACAACAAAACAGGATGGAATAAAGCCAATTGAGACAGTGCAGTGAAATTGGCACAGAACATCACAGCAGGTCACCAGAACAACCGTAATAGGCAACATTGTATATCTCCTTGTCTTCACAATAGTTGTTCTTCTACTAGGTACAGCAAAATCAAAATAAATACACAACATTATAGAACACATCAATACAGAGTATTGAATAGAGCAACACCGTTAATCAGGACAAAGCAAAAGGGCAATAAAAATATCTGCCTTCAGAGATAGAAGGAAACTTCCCCCCACATGCTGTATGGTCACCTCCTAAGAGATACCCAGATCCCTGGATCCCAGTTGTTGGGGGGGGGGAGATGTGGTATGTTTGATTCTAAGCCCGCGCGGTAGGCAGCAGGCTGGTTGCTGGTTGGCTCAGAGCCCTAAGTTCCAACATGGCATGGATCTCAGGAAACACCATTGCTTCTTATTTCCCCGCCCTGGGGTGGCTGCGGCTTCAGCATAAGTAATATTAATGAGACAATAACAAAAAAAATGAATGTAATAAGGTAGTATTTTATGCTACTATGTATAAACATGGTTGAAAACCTGGATAAATTGAATGACTTCCAGAAAAATACAAATAATATAAATGGACTCAGAAGGAAAATTACATAGATTTTCACTTTGAAAGAAGCAAAGTGTTTTAAGACCTACCCTTCAAAGTAGTAGTAGCTAGCCCCAGCTCCTTGGGAGGCAGAGGTAGGAGGATCACTTGAGCCTAGAAGTTTGAGGACAGTACAGGCAACATAGCAAGGTCTCTGTCTCAAACAAAAAAGTGCCAACTAGTGTTACTCTAAGTCACTTTAGACTATAAAGAAAGAAAAGCCATCACATCCAATTTTAGAAAACATAAAATGATCTCTAAAATCTGATTAAACATACTATAAAAGAGAAAATTTCAAAACTATATCACATAAGACAATCATTGCAAAATTCCAAAGTGGATTCAGCAGTATATGAAAGTAACATATGACCAGTTATTTAAAGAATGTAAGGTGATTTAACACTGGGAAGACTTCTTTATATAATACACCTATATTAACAGGTCAGATAAAAACTAGGATCATCTCAATAGATGCCAAAACTGAAACTGAAACAATAAAAACAGCACTATATGAAAACATGAGTAATACTTTAAATACTGTTATGTGAAACCACATGAAAACCAGAAAAATACATGAAACTCTCAAATTATAAAATATAAGATTGGTAACTTAGTTACTAAAAGTAAGATATGCCTAAAATATCATAAACAATGAAAAAAGAAAACTGTTAATTTTTCCTTTAACAAAAATTGAAATGCAAGTAGTCAGTAAACAATGAAAAGATATTTAACCAAACTCATGATTAAGAAGCATCAGAAAAAGAACCATAAAAGCATTTTTGAAAATGCGAGTGGATTTGAAAACAGTAAGTTTGATGTGTGACTACTGTAAGTAAATGAATACATTAGTCCATTTTTATAACTTAGGAATTACAAATGAAGCAGGTCAAATGCTTTGTTGACATTATAAAAAATTATCAGAGCTAAGCATGAACTCATTTAACCAATTGGAATGAATTACAAAACTAATCACAACCATCATTAAATGATAGAAGTTTAAATTATTTAGTCAAGTCAGATAATTTCCTTGGAACTCAATTTTAACTTCTAATTTTCAAAATCAAGCTAAAATTCTGGGCAGATATCATTAAAACTCAATATAAGAACAGTGTTTGGGACAATTGTCCTTTTCATAGTCAATGAGATAAGAGAATTAAAAATTACCAAGGAGGAAATGGGAACATTTTTGGTGTCATATGTGGCACAAATGCCTGAGTCAATTCATATTTGCACACAACTTTATTCATCACATATCAGTTTTATGCAGCTGTTACTGCTATCACAGATTTAACACCCTTATCTACTGCTTTTTAATTTTTAGCTTTCTAAGAAGGAAAGAAATCAGCATGTAATTTTTTAGTTTATTGTCATAAATTTTCTTCTTAAAAAACTGATCACTTCCACATTTACTGGAAGGTAATATTGACATAGTCTTAGAAATAATAATTCAATCAGTAGATTCTAAAGTTAGTAATACTGCTAAATGAAAAGAAACTAATATGGAAGAAATGATAGGGAAAAAAAATCTCCCTAAAAGCTTTTTTTGGAAAGTGTGATTAGTTACTTGAGTCATCTGTGGGAGTAATGCATCACTTGTCTATGGAAAGAATCTCATTTTTGTACTTTAGTTCCTTATTATTATTGATTATATATATATATATATATATTTTTTTTTTTTTTTTCTTGAGACAGAGACTTGCTATGTAGTTCAGACTATCTTTGAACTCACTATGTAGCCCAGGCTGGCTTCGAATTTACAGCAGTCCTCCTGCCTCAGCCATCTGAGTGCTAGGATTACAGGCAAATATATCTTTATTAATTTTGTCCTTTAAGTGAAAAGTTGATGTATAGATTTTTCTTGATGTATAGATTTTTAGTAATTTATATACTAAAATCTTTGTAATACAAAAAAGTAGAAAATCAAGTCAGAAATATTTTTAAGAAATATGCATATTATTAATATATAAATGTCTTATATTGGTTAGAATAATGCTATGAGCCAAATAAAAAACTAGGCAAGAAATAAATTTGACAGAAAAAGAAATAGAAATGGTAAAATAATAAAATGGCCTCATTAGTAAAAATGCAAAGCAAAATGGTCACTTTTTAATAAAGATAAACTTACAAAATTATATTGGTTATATTGGTTAAAATATATTGGTTATATTGGTTATATTATGTTGGTTAAAATATAGTAAGACTGATATCAAATTCATATATTGTTAGTGTAAGCAGGAAGAAACTTTCTGCATAGCACTCTGACTATTAAGAACAAGGGTCTTAAAAACTGTCATAATTACCTGGTATGGTGACACACAGCTATAATCCCAGCACTTGGAAGCTGAGGCAAGATTACTATGAAGTCAAGGCCAGCCTGAGCTATGTAGCAAGACCCTGTTTCAAAAAAACAAAAGTCATAATCATTAACTTGGTAATCTCATTTTTAGCAATTTAATGAATAATTAGAAAAAGTTAAAATATACAAATATATGTAATAGTACTAAAATATGGAAATGGGTTTGATCTTTTTCATACTACTGGGAATTGAACGCACAGCTTCTTACATGCTAGGCAAGTGCTCTACCACTGAACTCTATCTTTGGCCCTTAAGTGTTACTGATATTAAATATCATGTTTGTAAAGAATTTTTGATGATTTAAGGAATTTTCTCAATAAAATGACGAAGTTAGACATTGTTTATATGTAGTATAATCTATTCAAAATAAAGACTGCTGAGATAGCCTATAAGTCAACTTAGCAAAGTCAATACCCAGTCGTTTAATAAAGACTAATGTTTTAGTCACTTTCCTATGGCTGGTAAGGAATACTCAACATCTACAACTAAAAGAAAAGAAGTTTATTGTGGCTGATGGTTTTTTAGGCTGACTCCAAGGCAGAAAGGGCAGGGTAAAAAGCCCCCAGAAGAGGAAAACTATTCAACCCAGGACAGTCAGGAAGCAAAGTGAATGAAATATCCAGGGACAAGAATACACCCTTGTAGGTCATACCTCCAACCAGTCCCCACCTCCTATAGCACATTCTGCTGAATTTATCAATGGATGAATCCACTGGTAAGTATAAAGCCCCATGATCCAGTTATCTTCCAAACATGTGTGTGGGGGGAACATTTTAGATCTAAACAATAACAAGTAGTCAAGGTATTACTGTGAAGATATTTTGCAGATGAACACAATCTGAAACATTTCAGAGAAAAGATCACTCATAGTAATGTGGGAAGGCCTCATCTAATCAGTAGCAGGCCTTGAGAACAAAACTGAAGTTTCCCAGAAAAGAAGAAAATGTACCTGCCTCAAGAATGAAATGTCAACTCCTGCCTGAATTGACCACTTTCCAGTCCACTTGTCCACCCTATAAACTTCCAACCTGCCAGTTCTCATAGTTTGTGTGTGAGGCTATATCTCCTATTGGTTCTGCTTTTCTGGCTGATAACGGCTTTCATAGATCCTATCCTAGTATCTATTGATTTTTTAATAATAAGATTCTAGCTTTTATAACCAATGTACTTAGAATGAATATTACATTTCCTGCCCCTCTTGTAGCTAATTGTAACTATGTGACTAGATTTTGATCAGTGAAGCATAAGTATTGAATGGTACTTCCTAAAAGTTTCCTTAGAGACAAGAGATTGTCTTTTCTTCTCTCAAGCTGTCTGAGCATAGGTTTAATGGCTGGAACTCTTATGAATATGGGTGCCATATTCCAGAAATGGTAGAATGCTGGCAAGAGCCTAGGTCTCTGAGTAACTCATGAAATCACCATAGCAACTGTAGTCTACCTATCTCCAGACTGCTATCACATCAAGGAAAGAATTTTGTATGTTTAAACTCCTATTGCAGTTTAAAATCCTATTGGATTTCTTTTTTATGCAGTTAAACTTATTCCTGAGTAATATACTATATATTAATATTTAACCATAGTTAGATCAAGGTTTTATTTTTTTCTAAAAAGTTATTATAATCATTGATATTATAACTGAAACATAAAAGATGCATATCCTTACAAGTGCCTTAGAGGTCAGACAATATACTTTCATATCAAAATTAAACTTTTTAGTACACTAAAACAGTTTAAATGTAAATGGTTTTAAAAGTAAAGACCAATGTCAGAAATAGAACAGTGCTGTTTTCAGTGACCAATTAATGAGAAACACCTTAAAAATAAGAAAACTTTTTTTTTAATTTTGAAGGTAGTAGAAATACAACAGAACAAGACAGAACAAAGCCAACTGAGACAGTGCAGTGAATTTGGTACAGAACTTCACAGCAGGTTACCGGGATAACAGCAATAGATACCAGAGTATATCTCATTATCTTCACAATAGTTGTCTAGTCAATTAAGTACAGCAAAATCAAACCAAAGACAGAACATTATAAAATCAATTGAAAGAGAATATTGAATAGAGTAAAGCAAATAATCATAATGAAACAAAGCTGAAAACAACACTTGCTTTCAAAGAGAAGATAGAGGAGACCCCCCATATTTGTTATGTTGCATACAGTCATCCTGCCAAGAGATGCTCAGACCTCTGTCCTCAGTTGCTAATGTGGGAGGGGGAGGTTGGGATGTTTGATTCCAAGCTCCCACACCGGTAGGCTCAAGAGACACTACTGGGTCTCCTCCTGGCTCACGGCAGAGGAAGGCGCTTACCAAGAGGGCAGGCGAATTACTTCTTTGTGCAGGCTCCTGGATTCCACCATGGCCGTGGCCAGATCTCTGGGGCAGTTCTCTGGTTCTCCTCCTGGATCATGCCGGAGGAAGGCACTTACCCAAGAAAACATTTTTAAAAATGGATCCAACTGGGGCTGGGGATTTAGCTCAGTGGCCTAAGCGTCTGCCTGGCAAGTATGAGGTCGTGAGTTCGATCCCTGGTACAAAAAAAAAAAAAAAAAAAAAACTACAAAAATGGATCCAACTGTTACTATATGATACAAAGAAAACTAAGTTGGAATTAGAGAAAAATTGAAAGATAGCACAAATGACATTTAAAAACTTGTTTCCTGAAATAATAGCATAAATTTTTCTGAATAATGGAAAAGAATTTCACATAAAAACAAATAAGGCATATAAAACCCCAGATAGCCACATTCAGCAAAGAACCTCTTCAAAACACATCATAGTTAAAATGTCAGAGGTCCAACACAAAAACAGAATCTTCAAAGTGGAAAAGAAACAAATCATTTATACAGTAAAATCTCATAGAATTACAGCAGACTTTTGAACACAAATCTTAAAGGCCAAGAGAATGTGAAGTATTCAAAATTATTTTTCTAAACTGATGAAGAATTAAGATACTTTCTTTTTTTTTAACCTCCCCCACCCTCTCCTAAGATACTTTCATGAAAAATCACCTAATGATTTTCATGAACACTAAGCCAGCCCTCCAAAAAATTCTCATGAATACCCTATATAGAGATAATGAAGCTGACAATGACAAAAAAGTTTAATAGAATGAATACATTGATAGGGTGAGTACTTGAGTAGAAGTAAAAGATAAGGAATCAGCAACAGGAAAATAAGGTAATAATAGGAATAATAACTTTCAGTGTGAATGATCTCAATTCCCCTGTCAAAAGACACAGATTTGGCACATGCCTGTAATCCTGGCACTTGAGAGGCTAATGCAGAAAGATCACTGTGAGTTCAAGGGCAGCCTGGACTACATACTAAGACCCTATCTCAGAAAAAAAAGAAGACAGATTGGCAGAGTGGATCAAGAAATAAAATCCAAAGTTATGATATACAAAAAAATGCATTTAACACCCTCCAAAACATTTATAGGCTAAAAGTCAAAGATGAAAGTCAGCATTTCATGCAACAAGAACCCCCCAAAAAAGTAGTGTAGCTATCATATATTCAGGCAGGGTAGACTTTAAGTCAAAATTGATCAAAAGAAACAAAGAAGGTCACTATAGATTAAGGGAGCAATCCAACAGAAAGAGAGAACAATTAATATATACACTTAAAAATGGCATACCCAACTTTATAAAGCAAGTAATACTTGACATAAAAGACCAGATAAGCATAAACACAGCTATGGGGGGGCCTCAACACCCCACTATCACAAGTAGACCAACTAGGAAAAAAAATCAGCAAAGAAATATTAGAATTAACAAAACCATCACACAAATTGACTTAAGATATCTACAGAGTGTTCCACCCAATTAATACAGTATACATTGTTTTTAGCAACAGATGGCACTCAGGAGGCTGATACAGGAGGATCACTGTAGAGTAACACATGGAATTTTCTCCAAAACAGACTACATACTGACTAATAAAGCAATGTAAAAGAGTTGAAATTATACCATGCATATTATCATAAATAGCACAATAAAATTAGAAATAAATGACAAAAGCAAACTATGCAAATGCAATGAAACTAAACAATATACTTTTAAATAAGCAATGGGTACATAAGAAATCAAGGAAGAAATAAGACTATTTTTAGAATAAAACAAGAATGCCAGTACAATATACCAGAACTTACAGGATACAATGAAAGCAGTCCTAAGAGTGAAGTTTACCTAAAAAAAAAAAAAAAAAAAGAAAGAAAAAGAAAATTAGAATACACTTAAAGAAGATGTAACCCCAGACATCCAGTTCACCAGAGACAAACCCAGTGGGCAATGAGGTGGGACTCTGAAGGCCAGTAACTGGGGCACTCCAAAGTGGTAACAACAAAGCAATTAAATGAGGCTATAGAAAAAAATCAAATCAGAAACAATTTCTCAGATAACTGCAAAGATGGTATCCACAATGAAAACATGCTTAGTAACTCTAGAGCAGATACAGAAAAAAAAAAAGAGGAGCTTAAGAAAATTATGGAAGCCATGAATGTTCAGCATGGGAAAGAAATGGATAAGACAGAGTCAAGCAGATATCCAGAATTAAAATTCTATTGAAAGTATCTGCAGCAGATTAAGCTAGTGTGAGCACAGAAATGTGGATATAGAGGGCTAGGGATTTAGCTCAGTGGCCTAAGTGCTTGCCTAGCAAGTGTGAAGTTGTGAGTTCAATCCCTAGTACAAAAAAAAAAAGAAGAAGAAGAAGAAGAAGAAGAAGAAGAAGAAGAAGAAGAAGAAGAAGAAGAAAAAGAAAGAAAGAAAGAAAGAAAGAAAGAAAGAAAGAAAGAAAGAAAGAAAGAAAGGAAAAAGAAAGGCAGATATAGAATACAGGCTCTCAGTTAGCAATCATGAAAACAAGAGATCTTAAAAATAGCAAGGGACCATAAGAAATCAATCCAGCAGCTGCTAGTTGAGGCAAAGAATAACTTAAGATTGATTGGAGTCAGTGAAAAAGCAGGAGATACCACAAATGACATAAAAAAAAAAAAAAACCTTTTCACAAATATGGCAGAAAACTTCTCTGATAGAAAAAAAAATGTCATGTACAGATAAGTGAGGCACATAGAAATTCAGTTAGACACAATTTTTTAAAAAATCTATGACCAGGTATATCATAGTCAAGATTCCAGAAATTCAACACAGGAATTGAATCCTAAAAGTTGTTAGAGAAAAGAAACAAATCACCTATAAAGAATAGCTCATCAGAATCATAGCTGACTTTTCAGCACAAACCCTCAAGTCAAGAAAAACTTGGAGTGAAGTATTTCAAGCTCTAAAGGAAAACAATCTTCAATCCAGAATGATGTATCCTACAGAAGTATTTTTTAAACTGATGGAAAAATAAGATACTTCTATAATAAAGAACATCTGAAGAAATTTATGACCACCAAACTAGCACTCCAAAATGTTTTGAAGGACTTTTAGAAAGAGATAACAAGTACAATTCTGTGAACCCCAACAGAAGAAATACAAGCAAGGCAAACAAACAGAGGGAGGGGAAAAAGGAGGAGGAAATAACAATAGAAAAATAACATACCAAAGATAAGTCAGTATATATCAGTTATAACCATTAATGTTAATGGCTTCAGTCCACCAATCAAGACACAGACTGGCAGAATGGACCAGGAAACAAGATTCAACAATACACGGCATACAAGAAACATTTAATTCAAAAATAAATTAAAGGCTAAAAGTCAAAGGATGGAAAACATTATTCCACGTGATAGAAACCCCCCCAAAAAAACAAAGGTAAATGTTTATTTGCATGCAAAGTGAATTTCAAGCCAAGACTGATTAAGAGAGATAAAGAAGCTCACTACATTCTCATAAAAGGAACAATCCAAGAGGAAGAATAAATAATCATAAATTTATATGCAACAAATAATAGTGCACCCAACTATATAATACAATAACTTATGGATATGAAAAATCAAATAAGCCCTACTACAAGTATATTGTGAATGGCAAAAAAAAATTGCAAAACTGGCATAAATACATGGAAATTAAATAACAACCTTTTGAACAACCAGTGGGCTACAGATGAAATTAAAGAAGAAATAAAGCAATACCTACAATTCAATGAAAATGCAGAAACAACCTATTGTAATCTGTGGTATGCCATGAAAGCAGTCTTAAGAGGGAAACATATAGCAATAAATTGTCATATCAACAAAACAGAATGAACACAAATAAACAATCTAATGCTTCATCTCAAGCTTCTATAAAAAGAAGAGCAAATTAAATCTGAAGCTCATAGAAGAGAGGAAATTGTAGAGATTAGAGCAGAAATCAATGCAATTGAAACTAAAAAAATATAAAGAATTAATGAATCAAAAAGCTGATTTTTTGAGAGAATACACAAAATTGACAAACCTCTAGCTAACCTTATAAAGAAAAAGAAAGGAAAAAAACCAAATTCATGCAATAAGGACCAAAAAAGGGGAAATTACTGCAGATCCCATGGAAATTCAAAAGATCATGAATACTTACTTTGAAAATCTCTACTCACATAGAGAGGAAAGCACAGAGGAAATGGACAGATTTCTAGAAACATATGGACTACCAAAGCTCAACCAAGAAGATATAGCAACTTTGAATAACCCAATATCAGCTACTGAAATTGAAAATGTAATAAAAAAAAAAAACTTACCAACAAAGAAAATCCCAGGTCCTGATGGATTCACAGCTGAATTCTATAAGACATTTACAGAAGACTTGATGCCAATACTCCTTAAACTCTTCAATGAAATTGAAAAGAAAGCAATCCTCCCTAATTCATTCCTGGAGGAAAATATTACTCTCATACCAAAACCAGAGAAAGACCCAACCAAAAAGGAGAACTACAGGCCAATCTCACTAATGAACATAGATGCAACAATTCTCAATAAAATACTAGCAAATAGAATGCAGCAAATCATCAAGAAGATTATACATCATGACCAAGTGGGGTTCATTCCAGGAATGCAGGGATGGTTTAACATACGCAAATCAATAAATGTAATACACCACATCAACAGAGCCAAAAACAAAAACCACATGGTCATCTCAACAGATGCAGAAAAAGCTTTCAATAAAGTCCAACAAATGTTCATGATAAAAAAAAAAACCCTTCAGAAACTTGGAATACACGGTGTCTACCTCAACCTTATAAAGGCCATCTATGACAAACTAACAGCCAATATTATACTAAATGGACAAAAACTGAAAGCTTTCACTTTAAAATTGGGAACAAGAGAAGGATGTCCACTATCACCACTACTATTCAATATAGTTCTGGAAATATTAGCCAGGACAATCAGACAAGAGAAAGAAATAAAAGGAATAAAGATAGGAAAGGAAGAAGTTAAATTATCACTATTTGCAGATGACGTGATACTCTATATAGAAGACCCAAAAACTCCATTAAAAGACTATTAGAGGTAATAAAAAAAATTCAGCAGTGTAGCTGGATGCAAAGTCAATGCTCAAAAATCAATAGCATTCCTGTACACAAACAAGAAACTCACCGAGAGAGAAATTATGGAAATATCACCCTTCACAATAACATCTAAAAAAATGAAATACTTAGGAATCAACCTAACTAAAAATGTAGAAGACCTATATACTGAAAATTATACTACTTTTTAAAAAAGAGACTGAAGAGGATATTAGAAAGTGGAAAGATGTTCCATGCTCTTGGCTAGGAAGAACCAATATTGTGAAAATGGCCATACTCCCCAAACTGTTATACAGATTTAATACAATCCCAATCAAAATACTATTGACATACCTCACAGATCTAGAGAAAACACTCCTAAAATTCATTTGGAAACAGAAGAAACCTAGAATAGCAAAGGCAATTCTGGGCAATAAAGGCAAGGCAGGAGGCATCTCAATTCCTGACTTGAGACTGTACTACAAAGACACAGTGATAAAAATCAGCATGGTACTGGCAAAGAAATAGACCTGAGGACCACTGGAACAGATTAGAAGATACAAGTATAAGTACAAAGACACTCAGCCACCTGATATTTGACAAAGGGGCTAAACATGTTCACTGGAGGAAGGATAGCCTCTTTAATAAATGGTGTGGGAAAAATTGGCTCTCCACATGCAGAAGACTGAAACTAGATCCATGCCTATCACCATGCACAAAACTAAAGTCTAAAAAGATCAAAGACCTAAACATTAAAACAGAAACACTAAATCTACTGGAAGATAAGGTAGGTAGAAGGTAGGGGTAGGCAGAGAATTCATGAACAAAACGCAAACTGCATGGCAAACGCTTCAGAGAATCAACACCTGGGATCTCATATTATTGAAAAGTTTCTGCACTTCAAAAGAAATCACCATCAGAGTGAAAAGAAACCCCACAGAATGGGAAAGAATTTTAGCAAGCAACCTCTCAGACAAAGGACTTATATCAAGAACACATAAAGAATTGAAAAACATCAAGCCCCCCCAAATTCAAAGACCCTCTCCAAAAATGGGCATCTGACATGAACACACAGTTCTCAGATGAAGATATACAAATGGCAAACAAATACATGAAGAAATGTTCACCATTACTGGTCATTCAAGAAATGCAAATTAAAACAGCATTGAGATTTTATCTCACTCTGGAAAGAATAGCTGCCATCAAGGAATCAACTGATAACAAATGTTGGCCAGGCTGCTGGCAAAAAGGAACACTGCTCCACTGTTGGTGGGAGTGCAGACTGGTGCAACCACTATGGAAATCAATATGGAGAATTCTCAGAAGAATAGGATTGGAAGCTCCATTCAACCCAGCTATTCCCCTCCTGGGTATTTTCCCAGAAAAACTGAAAGGTTCATATCACAGCGATATATGTGCACCTATATTCATAGCAGTACAATTTGTAATAACTAAATGTTGGAAACAACCAAGATGCCCATCAACACCAGAGTGGATAAAAAATATGTGGTATTTTTACCCAATGGAATATTACTGAGCTATGAAAAAGGATGATCTTGAGGCCTTCATAGGGAAGTGGAGACAACTTGAGACTATCCTCATTAGTGAAATAAACAATAATCATATTTATAAATATCAAATTGTTTCTGTAGTGTAAAAAGTCATAAGAACTGTAGGAGTAATAAAACCCAAAATGTGTAATTGCTAATGTAAAAAAGAGAGGAAAAGAAAGTGCTCTAAAGGATATAACTGCATGTATGTTGTATGTTTAAGTGTGTAAGATAGATGACCATATTACTGTTTTTGTTAGATTGTTGAGCAGAACTGTTAACAGTCTCACTGTTTGAATGTCTACTTTGTATGCTTTAATTTTTGTAACCTGAACAACTATTTTCAATGTTGTTCTATTGCAACAACTATTTCCAATGAGAGTATGTAACATATCAAGTGGAGATTTCTTAGTGTTTTGTTGTTGTTGTTGCTGCTTTGTTTTTTGTTTGGGTTTTTTGTTCTTTTATTTTTTTCTCTTTGAAATTCTGTATTGTTGCTACCATTTTTCTGTTTTGTCTGGTTGGTTTTTTTTCTCTTTAAATAAAATTTAAAAATTTAAGTAAGTTTATAAAAATTTAGGTAATTTTAGAGATTCCAAACTAAGAAAAAAAAAGTGCATTGTGAGACCTCAATACCCCTCTGTCACAAAAAGACAGATCAACTAGACAAAAAATCAATAATGAAATATTAGAACCAAATCAAACTTTTGAACAAATGGACTTAGTAGATGTCTATAGAGTATTCCAACCCACAACATCAGAATACCCTTTCTTCTCAGCTGCATATGGGACATTCTCCAAAATATATGGAAAATTCTCCATATGCTGGCTCATATATAACATCCTTAATAAATGCAAAGGAATTGAAATTATCCCATGCATAATATCAGACCACAGTGCAATGAAATTGGAAATCCATGCCAAAGGAAACCACAAGAACTTCATAAACACTTGGAAATTAGATAACACCTTACTTAACAGCCAATGGATCACAGATGAAATGAAAGAAGAAATTAGACGGTTTTTACAATTGAATGATAATGACAGTACAACATACCAAAACTTGTGGGACACAATGAAAGCAGTCTTAAGAGGGAAATTTATAGCAGTAAATACTCATATCAGGAAAACAAAGCAAGTGCATATGAACAACTTAATGTTGAAACTCAAACTTCCGAGCTTCTGGCTAGCTACCCATACACTGGGCCGAGTTCTGGAAGCTCCATCGCCTTAGTACAGCATGCCCAGTGACCTTTTCTCAGTTCAGGAGGCAGAGGCCGAGCCGGGGAACTAACCGCTGGGGAGATCTTTCCCGCTCCCTAGGACAAAGGACTGTGGCCTGAGTTTCTGCGGGCTCCAGTTCCCCAGGCCCAGCATCCGCCTTACAATTTACGGAGCCAAGAGCCTGCTCAGGGGAGTTAGGACCCTGCGTGGTGAGTCCTGCCGCCCCAAGGCGGGCTTGTGGAGAGCTGGAGACCTGCGCTCTGGGCAATTGAGCTTCTGGCTAGCTACCAGGTACACTGGACCGAGTCCTGGAAGCTCCACTGCCTTAGTGCAACACGCTCAGCAGCCTTCTCTCAGTTCGGGAGGCAGAGCCCGAGCTGGGGTTCTGACGGCCCAGTGTGGGCTGGCCTAGCGAGAGCTTGAAACCAGCACTCCCGGTGGTTGAGATCATACCCACCCTCTTGGACACAGAACTGCGGCCTGAGATTCCTCAGGCCCCAGTTCACGAGGCCCAGCTTCCACCTTTCAATTTAGGGAGCCAAGAGCCTGTGGGTGAGCCAGCGCTGCCCCAGGAACTGAGGGTGCAAGAGGTAACTCGCCACAAATCCAGAGGAAGCTTTGGAACACTGCTCAAAGCAAGGAAATATAGAAAAATGACAAAAGGAAAGACCAAAAGGCAGGCTTAAAACTCCAGCCCACCCCAAGAAAGCTTAGGAGCCATGTACATACAAGAAAAAAAGAAGCCATACACCTGAAATGTCTGAAATGATATCAAATGAAATAAAGATGCAACTAGGGGAAGCTATGGAGAAATTCAAATCAGAAGTACTTGCCCAGGAAAAAGAAGAAATGATAAAAATAGTGAACACATTTAGTGAAAGCACAGTTAAACAATTAAAGGAACAAAGCAAACAGATAGAATCCCTGAATGAATACTATAAGAAACAAACAGAATACATAAAGCAAATTCAAAGAGATATACAGGAAATCATAAATGCAATTGAAAGCTGCCAAAACCACCTCAACAAAAGTGAAGATAGAATTTCAGACCTCAAAGATAAGATTGCAGCCAGTGAACAGGAAAGGAAAGATCTCTTAAAAATAACAAAGAATCAGGAAATAACAATTCAACACCTGCAAGATGATGCAAAGAAAAATAACATAAGATTAATAGGGATAAATGAAAAAGAAGGGGACAGCCCAAATGATATCAAGAGGATATTTACAGAAGTAATAGCTGAAAACTTCCCAAA
>PVJX010006692.1:0-76028 GCA_004027295.1 Dolichotis patagonum
AACTCTCTTCTCCGGGGAGGGGAGGGGACGAGGGAAGGGGGGAGGGGGAACTCGCCGAGGCGCACGGAATTGCAAGTTCAGCAAAGAAATGGGTGGGGGGGCTCCGGCGGGCAGACCAGGCTCGCTCCGGGTCGGGCTGCTGGGATGCATCCTGCCCCCACCGCCCCCCAGAGGAAAAACCTCAATGCCTCCCCCACCTTGCAAATATATATAAATTATTATTATAATGCGAACGAAAATTCATCGAGCACCTCATTTTCCCCCCTCAGATCGTCAGTTACAATCTGAAGCCTGAACAGTTCAGTTTCTTGCCCGTTTCATCCATCCGAGGCACTTTGAAATTGATTCGAGTTTACAACCCCTCTCACTTCTCTCTTACTCGCGTTCCTCTCACACATCCACACACGGCAAAGCAAGTTTATACTAGGCTGCAAATACACGTGATGCAAAAAGACTTTGCCAAGAGGAATTATGTTTTTCTTTTCCATACATAAACTAAGCCACATTTTGCTGGGGAAATTTTCGTTTTGGGTAGTTTTGCGTGGAGGACGAAATCCGAATTGCATACTTTCTTCCCCCTCCTTTTAAGTCAAAGAAGAGTATAGCTCCAAACTTTGCTTAAAAAAAAAAGGCAATTTTGGGGGGTGGGTGTTGTTTTGTTTTTACACTTCAGCTCCCATGCACGCTAACTGCGCGTTCGCCAGTACTCTTTTAAGTTTTTTATTCAACATTTACTATTGTAGGCCCTTCATGTTCTTAAAACATACTTTTTCACAACATTTTTAAGATAAAAATTAAGCTTCGTAATTCTATCTTTTCGTAATAACAAGCGTGCTTTACCCAATATATGCAACATACGCTATTTCAACGTGTGTTAAACACATTCTGCAACCCAAGTACAGTACTGCTAGATGTGCGAGTACATACACAAAATGCATGCACACACTTTTACCCAGTGGCAATTATTTAATAGGCTGCTCCTTTTGTTTTAATAAAACATCGGGATCGACATTTTTTTTAAAAAATAAAATAAATTCAATTACAAACAGTTTACTCTTACAGCAAATTATAACGTTACCTTAAATGGCCACAAATATTCTCACAATATTCCAAGGAAAGAGACTTTAAAAAGAGACAAAAAAATCTTCTGCAAGTACTTAGTATCTCATAATATGTATCCCCCAAAAAAGTATTTAAAGTGGTACTCAGTCCTGCGCCAGGGAGATCCACAGATTACAAGATTATGCACCTGGGTCTGGTTTTTGCATTTTCCAACATAAAACTGCAACAAAATACCCTCCCCCAAAAAAGAAATCATTAAAAAAATCCAACAACTTTTTCTTATTGTTTATAAAAAATATCAACACAGGATAGTTATAATTGTTCCTCAAACAAATCTTGTTGGTTGGGGTTTTTTTTCTTCTCCTCTTATAAAGTCTTAAACTTGTTCCAAGTTTAGAGGTGTCTCATCATCATCATCCTCCTCCTCATCATCATCATCACCATTGACTCCCCCGTGGAGTCACATTGATAATAATAGGTTTCCCTGAAAGATACATTGTAATCCATTCACATCCGGGCACTGCGGGTTTATAAAGAGAAGGCGCTGCGGCCGCGGCTGCTCCTCCAGACAATGACTGGGGAGGGGCGGGGCGGGAGCGGGCGACCATAGAGTAGTAAACAGAGCGCCTAGAGAGACGAACAAGATGGCGGCACGCGTCGGTCACGCCTCCTCCAGGAACGGAGGCGGGGGCTAGGGCAGAGGTTGGCGTGGCGCGTCGGGCGGCCCTGGAAGGGGATATGAGGTTAAGGTTGGCCGAAGGCCGTGTCTTCCTGCGTGCTCCTACTAGTTCGCGTTCCTTGGGCGCTCCTGATCTTTGGCGCGAAAGTATAATTTCTTGAATAAATTCTTGAATTCAACTCTTAACAGACTTCCGCGGGGGTAGGGGAGTCAGCTAACACCCCCAACTCCCGGGTCACCCGCAGGAAAGCTTGGAAGAGGCCATGCAGGCCATGCCAGAGCAAACCTGAGCCGGTTCCACGCAGTATGGATCCTGTTTTTTCCGCGAAGCTGAAGCTTGGGCTGTCATGGAAAAGGCCAGACAACTTGTGGCTCCTGGGCTAGAAGAAGGATGTGGGTCCTACTCCTTTTTCTGCTGCTCGTACCCGTCTTTTCGTTGACCCTGAAAGTGCAAAAACTTGAGCAGTCCAGGAAGTCTTCCCTTGAAAGAAGACCTTCACGTAGTGCGATATGGACTCAAATGAAGTTTGTACCATAAGCCATGATTAACTCAACTTCCAGTTCTGCACAAGCAGTTGTCATCTGCTGCCTGTTTTCTGGTCTGTGGAATGCAAATAAGCAATGCACACTTTCAAAATTTTATAGCGGATTGGGGTAAAGGAGAAGCCATTATTAAAGAAATATTTCCCTTTCATCCCTAATTCTTCAGTAAAAGTTAATATCTTTAGCCTCTCCAGCGGGATTGTAAGTGGAGATTTCCCTATCTCTAAACAATACCTTTTAGTCTTCCCAAAAGAAAAAAGCCATTAATAATAATGGTAGGTTGCACATACAGTAATTTCTATGTGCTACACATCATGTTCTAAGAGTTTCACAATGACTTTCAATCCTACCTGGTGTTTGTTCCTAGCTTACTTTAGATAGAGGGTAACAGAAGCTGGTAAAGACACATGACTTGACCAAGGGTAGAAGTTTATTAAGTGATAAAAGCTTGCTTAAATCACAACTATGGAGTTCACCTTTGAAAGGCAATCTGTGATAAAACTCTGCATTGCCTGGCTTGTCCATATGATAGCTAATTCCTGCAATGTTCCTCTCCACTCACTGAGGTAAACTAAATGCATTTCTAGTCCTTACAAGTAAAGAGTGTAACAACGCCAAAAGTACTTTGTCAGCATTGTAGCCGTGTGTGTTGGTGCAGGCTTGTAATCCCAGCATTTGGGAGGATGAGGCAGAAGGATCACCATGAGTTTGAAGTCAGCCTGAGCTACATAAGCGAGTTCAAGGGCAATCTGCACTACATAGTAAAATCCTGTCTAAAATAAATAAATAAACAAATATCAGTGTTGTCAAAACCATAATTTTTTTTTAAGTAGGGAACATACAAGTATCATTCCCTTTTCCATTATTTTGTGACTTGGCCCAAGTTTCATGTCTTCTCAGATTTTTAAAATTATATCTGTTTTAAAAACTTTATATGATCATGAATGTACTTTGGAAATGGCAAAGACCTATTAAATATGAATCTTCATTATTGCATGAAATTAATGCCTGATGACAACATGTCTTTCATAGCAGTTTCGAAGGAGTGGTAAGTATTGATACTTCATGGACTCACGACAAAGTACAGACATTGAAGAACACTTCAACACAAATCTGTATTTGTGGTTGAGGATGTTGGGCCCAAATAGGATACTTGTGGAAGGTCACTTTGTTAATGAGTGGCAGAGCCAAAAGTAGTCTGCAGTAGCTGAATTTCAAGCACAGGATAGTATAGCATTCTACTTTAAATGCCATCCAGTTTTTTCTCCCTACATATTTTAAAATAAGCAAATAAAACCACAAACAACAAACCAAAAAAAAAAAAAAACTTGCTCTCTGATACTCTCATGAAATTCACTAAAAAAAATTAGCAAATAATTGTTGAATATCTATCTCGCATCAGCAGTTACCTTAGGTAAAAATGTACACAAAGGAATCACAGTGATATAAATGTCAAGGGCAGTGCTGATTGAATGGCTAAATCACAATGCTCAAGATGCAGCCTGTAGCAGATGTGTGCAAAACAGAAGTCTGCGCCAGTGTATTTTTAGTTGATGGATCCAATAGGCAAATCTAGGACCCCAACCTAGAACTCGCCCCATAATGGAAGATGAGTCAGGACAGTTGGCAAATTAGAAATGGCACGCTCCAGCCAGTTTGTGTGAAAGAAGTCCAGAACTTTATGATACATGATTGATCCTAAGAACCCCCAAGGCTTCTGCATTTACTAGCTGCTGATTCTTTCCCTGGCTGGTCAAATGTCTGACTCTCTGTCATCCTTTGGATCTCAGATTTCATATTACCGTCTCCTCTTAGAGACCTTGCTAACCATCCTTCCTAAAGTGCACCCTCTCTTATTATTTTCTACCACAATATCAGCTTTATGTGCTTGGTGGTAGCTTTCCCATCTGGAATTATTTTTCTAATGTATTTCCTTTTATATTGGTTTCCTCTACCTTCTAATTGGTAGACTTTGTGCTGCAGGGACTGCATAAACGTTATTCATCCTTGTTTCTATACCTATTGCAGTGCCTGGCACATATTAGGTATTCAAAAACTATTTTTATGTAAGTGAATTAAGATCCCATCTTTATCATCAAGATGCACAGTACACAATAAAGACCAGTGTTTATACATCTTCAAATCATTTCGCTTAAGGGATTCTTTGACTCATTAGTTAAAAATGTTGCTGGTGAATGTTCGGTTTAATTTGCAACAGGCCGCTAGCAACGATATCACTTGAATCCTAGACCCTAAAGTTAAACCAAAATAATTGTTCTAGTTTGTTAAACCCATGGGGAACAAGCTCTTCCTTATTATGAATGTAATGCAAGATGCTGTCACTGTGTTACTTCACTATTTTAACATTTTGTGGAGGAGGAGATAGAGACCCAGAGGTACAGTGAATTGGCCAAGGCACATAACTACAAATGGCAGAGCTGAGATTTAAACACAGGTAAACTATGCTCTACTTACAGTTCAGTGACATGAGCCATGGCTTTAGGTCATGGCCAACTGCAAGGAAGATTCACATGTGTTGAGCTTTAAACTTTCAGCACATACAAGGGAGGACAGAACCACACCAGTACAGACAAAATGCTCCCTACTTAACGACTTCATTCCTCTTTGAAACTCCATCTCTGCACCACTCTCCCACTTGGGGAGTTCTTCAAATACTGACACAACACTTAAAATAGAACACTCAAACTGTAACAAAGAGAACAGTTTTATGATTAGAAGGAACTTTCTAGGAGGTTGGCACTAAATCTTTTGAGTTTTGTTTAGATTAACGTAACTTCACGAACACTAAAAATGAAAATTGTTAAAGGGTTATTTTTGTGTTTTCCTTTTCACAAATCCTAAAAACATCTAAAAATAGGGGGGAAATCAAAATTATTCTCTGTCACAATTATGATTCATTTCACTTTCTTCAGCACTTTGTAGCATAGATGGCACTGTGTGAAGTTACTCGTTTATTATGTTCTGTTTCTAGTCGCTGTTCCTTTATAATGACGTGAAGCAAATTTTTGTATCCCAAAGAGCTAGCACACTGCCTGATATGTAAATCATTGTTTACAGAAATTAAGTGTTCCTTCCAGAGTAACCTACAAAAATATGAAATCAACTTGGATGCAACAGATTGATGTTTAAGACGATAAAATTGCCTTATTAGAATGAAGCACAGACAGAGCAGAGTTCAGATTTTTCCAACTTTAGGTGTTTCTGAAGTTTGAGAAAAGGATAAAGAAAAAAATAATACTTTGACAATCATTCATACTAGTGTCCTGGGAGTTTTTTGTAATTTAAGGAAGACTGAAAAGATTCAGTGCCACCCTTTGGGAAGGTGCCACCTGATCATAAACCTTTTCTTTGTAACAGTTGGAACACTCTATGTAAGAGTTGTGTCAGTATTTGAAGGACTTGTCAGGTGAGCGATTGTTGCAAAAATGGAGTTCCAAAAAGGAAATGAAGTTCTCACATGGAAAGCATTTTGTCTGTGGTCTTGTCCTCCTTAACATGTGCTCTAAATGTAAGGTTCAATACATGCACATCTTTCCTGCAGATAAAGCCATATATGCATCACTGAGCTATAAAAAGAAACATAATTTACCTGTGTTTTGGATGCAGCTTGCTATGTAGTAGCTGTGTGACCCTGAGCAATTTGCTGGTTTACTCATCCACAAAATGGGTACAAAGATCTGTCACAGAATTGTTATGTTAGATTAAATGTAATCATAACACAAAAGCACACAATGCAGGGTTTATCCTACCATTATAGACTAACGATGAGATGATATATGTGCATTAGGGTCACATTTTTCGAACTGCATGTCATTTAATTTTTCAAATTAAAATCATGAAACTTATTTAAATCAACTTTTTGTTTATTTGAAGTGAAATAGAATAACATAGAAAATAGCAATATGTAATGTATAAATTAAGATAGTGTTACTTTATACTAGTTTTGTTTCAGATGTGATACACGCAGTTCGTATGTACATACTAGGTTATCATCAAAAATATTTAAAACTAATGCTGCACACATCAGCATTAGGCCACATCACTTTGCTAGCAAGAGTATTCATAAGACAAATTATGGACTCATAATGAAGAAGAGGGGAAAAAAAGGTAATCATGTTAATCACGACACATGCTTTTTCTTCTCAAACTGCATAATACTTCAAACTCAATGGCTACCTCTCAAAGAAAAATATAGAGTTAAGAAGGTGGAAGTTTTAAAAAGAATAAACAACGTAGAATAAAAAGATTTTTGGAAAACCTACCTTTTCCAAAGCGCACTAAAATAATTGAGTTTAATACATTTAATTCGATGTGGTTGTCAGGGTTTGCAAGGGAAATAATTACATACAAGACACATAATTTACAGAATTATTTTATAATTGTCACCCAAAGAGTCAAACATGAAAAGTACAGGAAATCTGACCACATACTAAAGACCTCAAAAAATCCATCTGAGGGCCCAGATCCCAAAGTTCTGCATGAGTCCAGCTCATGCAAACCTAGAGCCCATGCCAATGTCTCATGCAAATATGTTTCATGGATCTGCCCTGGAAAGGCCCAAGGTCAGCAGTGGAAGCCAGAAAGTCTGTGCTAGAAGGATGAGGGATTTGTGCCAGTAGGTTGAGAGTTTTACACTGGAGCCAGGAGGTGACACTCAAAGTAAGGACTAGGGCTCCCCCAAAAGTACCACAACCATCCTTAGTGACCACAAGGTGCCAAACTCCTCCAATGATGAGAACAGTTGAGTTCATATCAGGAAGCCAGCATGACAGGCTTCTCCCGGAGGGTGAACTGCACACTATCTTCTCCCCGGAGCCAACAAGTGGCAAAGACCAGAGCTCCCCCAGAGTGAACCATAGCAATTCTCAGCAACAACGAGGTCATGAGCTCCTCTGATAATGAGAAAGGTCAAGTTCATATCAGAAAGAAGCTTGGCAAGCTCCAGGGAGAACCAACAACACTCGGGAGAACCAAAAACGCTACTTCTTGCTCTCAAGTTGTCATTTTTATGTTGGCAGCAATTATCAGGTGGACCATCTGTACCCAGCACCATGCTGATTCAGTTCAGCTCGTTGTTACAAGTTGCCCACCAGCTGTCAATCCATCACACTCGGCTTTTAAAATCTAAGTGCACATCCTCACCTAAACTCAAACTTTTTCCCCAGCTCCTTCCCTAAAAGGGAGTCTACTATCTTCTTAGCCAATCCTGGGACATATGACCCTGAAAAGCTGTTGTATGAAAGAAATTATGCAAGAGGTGGTAAGGAATTGAGGAGATAAGGCCCTTCACCTTGCACTTACACTTTAGTTGTGTAGGACAGACACATATAACTCATCAGAATTCTTAACAAACTGACCCAAGAGACACCAGGACTTGAAAGTATGGCTCCAGACCATAACATCATCAGTAATTGCCATCAACTGGAGACATGTAAGTAAACATCTTGGATGATGTGGTTGTGGGTTGGATCTGGAAAGAAAAGCAGTCCTTTCTGAAAGCAGCTAGAGAGATAAGAATGTCCTGAGTGGAAGTTGGGAAGGCTAGAGAGTAAGGATCTTGTCAGATTCATGAGCAGATGGAAAAAATTGGTATATTTACACTGCATAAGCAAATTTGAACCTATTGGCTTTGTTCATGATGCATGGAGTCATCAAGGTCACGCACATAGCAGATACACCTGAGAAGAACATTCTAGAAACAATATGGAGGATTAAGATAGGAAAACAAACACAGAGACTAAGTAGACATCTGTTTTGATTTTCTTAACAAATGATTATGAGATTCTCAAGTAGAACTGTGGCCATGATCATAAAAACCAAAAGACTCATTCAAGAAATAATGTATATAGATTAGTTAAAAAGTTATTTGGGTTAGAAAGCAATATTAAAAATCCCTCAAATTGGCTCAAACAGTAAAGGATTTGTAAATCTAAAAAGTTTATAGTAGTTATTGATTAGGGCTCCGGTTTCATTTTTTCCATTTTTATCCCCAGCTCAGACTTATATATGTCCAGATAACTCTTTCATGATTCCAAGATGTCTACCAGCAAAAACAGAGGTGATAAACACTGTTGTTTGCCTCCAGGGAGACAGAGATTGGTGATCCCTGAACCATGACACCAGTTCTCCTGGGCCATTTTAGTAATACAGTCACCTTTGAGTCAAACTATGTAATGACTGGTTTATGCTCATCATAAGTAATTATTCTGGTAAGGCTTAAGCCAGTTACAGGGCACCCTTAGTGCTATGGTAAAACCAACCCAACCCAAGCCCTAAGGCTTGGGGAAGGAAGACGAAGGTTGGAGAGATAAACACAAAGTTTGCCAAACGTTCTGGGTATCTGTATCATGGAACAAACTATTTGTTTTCTTTTCTTCTTCCTGATCCAATCTGTCCTCTCAGTTTCCTTTGACAGTTTCTCCCATTCCACCTCATCCAGCTAGATTGTTATCTCCACACTGTGGTCTGCTTGGACTCCTTGACTTTCTTTTATCGCTCCTTCCTCTTTACTAATTCATTGACTTAAAGATTTTTTTTTTGCTGAATTTTGGCAGCATTATTTTTCCCAAAACATAATGCAATATGCAAAAAGCTTTTAAAACTCATTTTATGAAGAAAGAGGGGTATAACAGAGATGAAGACAATCATGCCTTATGCATGTACTAATAATATACCAAAATCAATTGTACTGTATTGCTAATATGCATCAAATAAAAACATCCTGTAACGGTTATTATTATTTAAAAAAATACTTCACTTCTGTCAATTCTTTATTTCTCGCAATCTCATTCACACTATACTGTTCTCCTCCTTTTTTCAGTACACGACAAAATTCTTGCTGGTAGAGCATCCCTGCCCGCAAATGGACTGCAGTATTATCCACTTTACAGGTATGACCTGTGGGTCAGGAAAGCAGGTTGGAACAGGCTTCCCACCTCAGCTATCCTTGCTACCTCCATGTATTCCGGGCCATGGTGCCCAGCTTCACACCTCCTGCTCCTCTGCAGGCTTTTATTTCTTGTGAAATCATTCCTTTTGGGGGTCATGGGAATATATTCTTGCTGACAGATCTCAGATCATAACTATCCTAATACAGCAGTGCTTCTCAAATCAGTGCTTCTGCGCGCTACAAGTTCTTGGAAGAGGTCATCATGCACTGAACTTTAAAGGTCCTTCTACACCCTTCCCCTAGGGCAAAACTTGTCCTGATCCTGCATTACCCTACTGAGAAAAGTAGAGCAAATCTTTTAGAAAGTGACTTTCTGTGTTCGCCTATTCCCAAATAAGGAAGTGATTATAAATTTCCCTCATTTAGAAAAAAAAATTTTTTAAATTCTTCCCCTCCATACAACCTTTAACTCTTGTATCTATTCATTAGAGATTTAAAAAATATAACTGTGCTGGTGTGATAATTGCTGCTCTGTAACTTCCTTTTCTTTTCTTTTTTTCATTTAATGAGATGCCATGCCACATTTTCGCATCGCGATATGTAGGTTTTCTAGAATTGTGTTAATGCCTGTAAAAAAAAAAAAAAGAATATATAACACTATCACTCTTCTTACTTGCCAGGAACATTTTTAAGTGCATTTAATTCTCAGGACCACCCTAGAGGGTGGTTACTGTAAATATCCCAATTTTTAGTTTGAGGAAACTGGAGTAACGAGAAATTAAGTCACTTGCTCAAGATCAAAAATTTACTAAGTCTCCAGACTCAAGTTTAAAACTCAGGCTGCCTGCTCTTAACTCCACTGCTCTGGACTCTGCTGTGCCTGTACCACAGCTTTTTTAGCCATCCTTTACTAACCGTGTTCCAATTTTTCATCTTTATTGGCATTCCCCTACTGACTAGTACATTCTTGGATGCCTCTCCTGCCTCACCGTGATGTGTATTTAGGGAATTAAAAATAACTGCTATAGTAGCTTACCTCAAAATTAAGGTAATTATTAGATCAATGTCTTTCCTTTTTAAAAAATGTTTTGTATTCCAAATCTCAATAAAAATCGCTTTTGGATTATCAGCAGCTTTGGCAAATCCACATTACATCCACGGGCCATTACCATCGATAATTGAGAATGCACACACATGTTAATCAATCATTTATTCCTGCCTCCTGTCTCCTTTGTACCGTTCTAGATGTTTGTCTCAAAATTAGGAAACACAGTATGATTTTATCACCCTTTGTGGTCCAGGAAATTATTATTGCAGAAAGAATAGAATTGGATGAAGTTGAAAAGAAGGGAAGATTATGCTGAAAGTTTTCCCAGAGTTTTGCAATAATGTTATACTGTAGCAACATTTCATAGTCTACTGCAGGCAAAATTTCTACCCCCTTCCCTGGAGCTCAGGAAAATGAAGAGCAAAATGAACATAAAATAAAATGTAATGTACTATACTTCCCCATCCAGTTTGTGATCAAAGTTTTCCATTTGGAGAATAATAGAAAAATACGGTATTTTGAGTGACAGCTCTTAGTTCAAATCTTACCGACACTGAGGTCTTAGACCAGGTTTTCATAACATTGAAATTATTGACATTAGGAGGGGCTAGATAATTCTCTTTCTGTCTCTGTTTCTACCTCCCTCTCTCTCTCCCTGTCTCTCTCTCAGCCTTTCTTTCACTAATGAACTCAACTGACTCGTATTTACTGTAGTAGTGGGATCTGAATCCAGGGTCCTACATCCTCATAAAAATAAAATAATTTTTATTTTGAGCTAGACTCTTGCTAAATTGATTGAGTTGACCTTAAACTTCCTGTTCTTCAGTCTCAGCTTTTTAAGTACCTGGGATTACAGGCATGTATTATCTTGCCATCTTTGAAATTAAATGTTAGGAGAATTGTTGAATGTTTAGTTGCATCTCTGGTCTCCATGCACCAAATGCTAGTAATCTCTCCAGCCCTCCAATCTGTGACAATCAAAAATGTCTCCATATATTACCAAATGATCCACCATAGAAAAAGATATCTTGGTTGAGATTCACACCCCTGAACTTCTTGGAGCCGTAGTCTTTTTGTAAAAAATAAGAATCAGTTCATTTACTTTATAAAGTTGTTATAAAAATAATAATGTATTCACACCAACTTTGTAAAAAACACATTATTATTTAAGCATGAAGTGAGATATTATTGTTACTTAAGCCATGCCTTTTTAATTTTTTGTTTTTATTACTACATGCATGTTTGTAATGCATGATGATCAGTATGGGAAATTGGTCCATTTACATAACATGCTGGGGGTTTTTTGTTTGTTTTGGTTTGGTTTTTTTATCGGTACTGGGGATTGAACTCACCACCGTGTGCTTGCAAGGCAGGTGCTTTTGCCACTGAGCTAAATCCCCGGCCCCAACATGCTGTTTTTAAGAATTCGAAAAATGAGGAAAAAAATCTGAAAAAAGAATTTTAAAAATGAATACATTCTGTGCATATCTCTAATAGTGAGTTTAAAACAGTTATAACAGAGGAAACAGACGTCACCCATTCACCACTGGCAATAAAGTAGTAGTTAATATTGTTCCATTTCATTACCTCAGGCTACATCCTTGGCACTAGTTGACTGGTTTTAGCAAAGAGCTGATTCCAAAAGGAATCAGGTACCCAGAGTGTACCGAATAGAAACCATCCCTGTGATCAGAGAACATGTCACAAAGAACACATTCTACTGGTGGAAGTCCAGGCGGCTGTTTCCATTTGCAAAGCACAGGCTCGGGTGTAACTGCTCCTGAGGAGACAGCAGTTCCCTGATGCCTGAGTTGCACAGCCGTGCAGTCTTCTAATAAGCCCATCACTCAAAACCTCCAATTGTCATGACCAATGTTCCTGCTGTTGACACTATGCCATCAGAGCCTTCTGCTAGGTTCACAGCTTCTAGAGGGCAGACTCCTCGTGCGACTCTCCCTCCAACTATGAGGAACGTACAGGGCCGTCTTTGCACTGAAAACACTTTTACTGAATGACTGAATAATTATTTTGCTATGTGTTAATAACTTTCAAAAGAACATTAGAGATGCAGATTCTGTATACAAATATCAAAGGAAGGTTTGAATTCCACCATTTCACCAACTTGTTACAAGAAGAGCCTTTTCTTTTTCTGCCGTTCTCACCCTCAGCCCAGCATTGTGGGAGAAGCAGTTTTGATACATGCCAAGGTCACACACTGGGAAGCTTTTGGCGAGGGAGGGGGCAAGTTTATTGTCTTTCCTTCTCTTGCTCTGTTCTTTGTGTGGTATAAAGTGGGTCTTGCTCTGTTGGGAAGGAAATGAATAGTTAAGAAAGGCCTAGAGAGTGCTGGAGGCCTGCTTGGGATTGGTTCAGGTTCATGTCTGTATGTTTTGCCCACCTAGTTGCAGCAGGATAGATGAAGGCAGGGATTCAGGAAACTGGACAGAATGGCAGAGGGTATAGAAGGACATAATCTTACCAGGGAAGGGAGTAAGAAAAAAAAATTCTAAACAGGACCAGTGGTCATCCCATTTTAGGGAACCTCATTTTGTCACCATGGAAAGTGGAGTTCTAAGAGGGTCAGTGGTCATTATAATGGCTACCAACTAGGCACAGCTTGCTGTTTGCTAGAGTTCTTCCAGTAGAATCTAGGGGAATTGAAATAAGCAGAAATGGTGATGGATGGCTAGATTACGAAAGGCAAGTCATGGAGGTAGGTTAGTTGGCATAAGGACCCATGTTGGAAGGAAATAACTAAGATTCCAGTGCCTTTCCATTTTGTGGTCATGAGAAGTTAGAAGCACAAGAATGATCTCCATGAGGGCCTGTGGGGTTGCAAGAACAGGCACCCTGAATCCCAGTGGAGTACTGATTTTGAAGAGACAAGAGTTATACCATAGCCTGTGCTAACAGGCTAAAGGTTGATCAAGATGGCTGTGAGTGCTTGTATTAGCATTGCATGTGGTCTAGATTATCCTATCAAGTTGCCCTGCACAGTGCCATATTTTGGGGAAGGATTGTGTCTGAGTGTAAACTGGATGAGTTGCCATCTTTGGAGCCAAAGATTGATGCATTACTCTGGCCTGTAAAGGAACTTGGTCCTCCAAGGATGTTGTACAAATGAAAAATTCCATCTGATAGTGTAAGTTGAGTTTTCTATGGTGACATTATGTAGCAAGCAAGAAACAAAGGCCCTTGGACTGATTCAACGCTGTAGTTCTTCCCTGTAGAGTTGAATTGTAGACTGGTTTATTAGATATCATAATATATATATTATATATAAATTAAATATTATATATATATATATAATATTTAATTAATTTGGAGGAAGGATAATGTCTCAAAAGGCAAATGTTGGACATCTATTTGGGCACAGGTGTGAATGACTGATTGGTAACATAAGAGATGGGCCCACACTCTAATTCAAGTTGGTAAAAACAAACCATACCAGTAGCTTGCAGCTCTCATATATTTACAGGTGGTCACACACAAACACAAAGTCTCTCACACACACCAAAACCTGATGAAGTGGATATTATTACTCTCCATGTTGTACATAAAGAAATATAAACACAGAACACTTATGAAAGTCACCAAGTTTAGAAGTAGGGGAGCCGTGGTTGGAGGTAAGACTTTGCACTCATAAGCACAAGTGTTCTCCAAAAGTGATTCCCAGACCAACTGTACCAGCACTTTTGCAAGAAATGCAAGTTCTCGGACCCTACTCGTACCTCCTGATGAGCACCTTTGGGGATGAAGAAATGACATGTTACTTTGTTTTGGTTTGGTTTTGGTACCAGGAATTGAACTCAGGTCATCATGCTTGCCATGCAAATGCTGTGCTGCTGAGCTGTATCCCTTGCATGATGTGTTTCAAAAGTCCCTCTTGTGATTCTGATGCATACTCAAGTTTGAGAATCATAGTTCTAGGGAATGAGATTATACTTGGGCAGTTAGAGATACCCTATTTCAACTGTTAATACAGTATGAGAGTCAATCACCACAATTCCCCTCTTCCTAGGTGAGTAAATGCTTTAGCAACACGTAAGATGATGGAAGATAAGAATAAGGCAGCACAGACATTCTACTTTGCCTTTATGTTTGGTTTAAAGTTACTTGGGATCACTTGTATTCCGTTCTTTTTGAGATGGTGAGAAATGGTATGATTGCTCTTTCCCCCCATTCAGTTCTTCCTCTGAGGGAATGTGGGTAGAAAATGTTTCTTTACTCTGTCTAGCTCACAGCCCAGGAGCAGGACTCAAAGACATAATTTGAAACTATTTTATTTCAGTGAGTCATTTTTATTTTACCCTGAATATAAGTGCTACAGTTTAGACTTGGGATGCCCCCCCCAAAGCCTCATGTGTTTGAAACATGATTGAATCATTGGGGTGCTATACTCATCATAGCCAATGTGCTAGTAGGAGGCCGGGCCTGGTCAGAAAAATGTGGTTCACTGGAGGTGTGACCTGGGAGAAAGTAGCTTCCTCCATGTCTCCTGTTTTTTCTCTCTTCCTCTTGGACACCATGATGTGCGCAGTTTTCCTCTGCCTTTACACCATGCATTTCTGCTTTGAAACTTGTTCATTATGGATTAAAACTTCTGAAACCATAAGCCAAAATAAACTCTCCTCTTTTAAATTATGGGTATTGTTTCTCAAGAATGAGAAATGTGATTAAGACAAGTTGATTTTTGTGAAAGTGATAATATGATTCTACAATTCAACATTGTCTTCCTCTGTACAATTTACTTTGTTCACCTAAAGACTGGGGAATAAAGTTAAAATTTTCATTGCAAATAATAGGTTATATCAATAACAAGCAGAGTACAATTTTCAAGGCCAAAAAATGTAGACTAACAATAAACCAATAATAAGATTTGATCTTGATTAGAATCATATTCGTGCTTCCTCTGATAGATGATGACAATTGAAATCCTAGAGAATATTTATCTACTGTAACAATTATGTTAAATTAATTCATAATGTTCCTTCACTAACACTGTTTACTTATACTCCTATTGCTAGGAAAGTGCTACCTAATTCATTTTCACACATTAAAATCCAGTAATTTGATATAATTGTATTCTCCTCCCTGGAATTGCTGATGGGGTCTGGTCCGTATATCGTATATCTCAGAGGGAGGGGTACCACGAGTAGTGGGCGACATAATGTGCCATATGTTCAGTAATACCTGCAGCTCAGAAGCACAATGGGCAGAGGTGAGCCTGCTTATACCAAATCTCTTCTTTGTTGGGGAATAAGACACATTTTAAATTCATATTGTAGCTTTTTTAAGAATTGTATTTTCTCATGTGCCTTTCTAAGAAAAAAGTCCACGGGGACATCAGAATTTATGCCCTTCTTTCTAGGCAACCTCTGAAGGAGCAGAAACATTTTTTATTGTCTCACAGTGCCTGAAAAAACATCTGATAAAAATATTGTTCTTGAAGGTCCTTGCTGGTCAGTAGTTGATTTGATACAGAATTTTATAATAAAAATTTCAACACATTATAAGAAGAATATTGTGTGTGAGATTTAGTAATGTGTGTAAAACTTCTCCCATGTTCCAAAATTAGTGGAAAAGCAACTGTTTCTGCTGCTAACCTGGCCTTTCTTTAGCAGCTTTAGTCACTTAAGAGACTTGTCCAAGGATCAATAGGACAAACTTCAGGAGGCTCTATTTCCTAAAGGACTAAGCACAGATTGTGGAATTATACTCTTTGAGTCCTGCTTGTAGGCCTGTCAAAGAGGTTTCTATACCACTCTTCACGAGTTCCAGCTCTAACTGGAACAGCCATGTCGTTTTATAACCCTGTCCCCAATTAATAGCAAAAAGGTGATTATTCACACTAATGCTATCATTCTATCAATCATTGTAATCAAAAGGATTTACAATTTGCTAATTCGACTTAATAATGAATCCAAGGAATGAAAATGTTGAAATTTTTTTTCAAGGTGGATTAATTGAAGCACAAAAATTATAATCACATTCAAAGGTGTAGGTTGTATATACACTTCAGTTACATTTTCACTAGACTAATACCATTTCCCTGCTTAGCTTTTCATTCAAGTGATGACTCCTAACACCTGTGAACAAATGTGCTTAGCCCTGCAAAGGCTGATAAAAACTACAAATCTATCTCCTTTGCTGTTAATCTATGAATGAAAGCCATGGGCCCCACGTTCTGTCTCACTGTACCCTTAATGGAAAATCAGCAGGGCTCTGAGTAGAATTTCTTAGGCCACAGAAAAAGATAATATTAATTCAAGCACTTTAGGAAAATTGTCAAGGTCCATTTTCTTCTTGATAATGCTATGGAAGATTTTGATATACTGATATTTTGAGGGGTTAAGGCCTATGGCATACTAGCAATGCAATTTATTAAACAGTCACGTTAAAACATCAACCATCTTAAACTCTTAGGCCTAATAGTTTTAAAGATTTACAATGCAAGGAGAAAATTAGACTCATCTAAAATCTTGCCATTATGTTTTCACAATGTGAGGGTGTTGTTATCAATGTCACCTTGAAAATAAATAGACCTTGAGTATATTTTAGAGATAGGCATTGAGTTAAATCATCTCCATTCTGATCAGTCTGTTTGAGCCATTTTAAGAATATGAGATAAGTGCATTTATTTTTGTTTCCATAAAATTCTGCTTTATGATGGGTTTCAAGATTTGTATATTTTTATATAGTATATAAGGCAACAAAATCACCATGCTACAGATTATGGGACTAATGATGTCTAAGATAGAGTCCCACCTTCAAAGAAGCCATTATCATTCAGAATATAAACTCTGAAAAAGGGAATGTGATTCATTGAGCATCTATATAAATATGTTTTTAAGAAATATCTGTAATTGTGAAACAAACAGTAAAGTGGACTTAGAGGTATGAACATAAATGTCTGAAAATGCTGAGAATGAAACTGGGAAAAGGTGGATGTTACAGACTAAAAGTATTTTTTTTTTTGGTACCGGGGATCGAACTCACGACCTCACACTTGCCAGGAAGGTGCTTAAGCCACTGAGCTAAATCCCCGGCCCCAGACTAAAAGTTTGCATTTCCCAAGTATTTGTATGTTGAGACTTAATTTCCAGTGTATGTATCTGGAGGCAGTAACTTGTGAAATAACTAGGTCTTAAGAATGGATCCCTTGAACTGAAGTGGCATAAGCGTCTGCCTGTCAAGTGTGAGATCCTGAGTTTGATCCCTAGCACCAAAAAAAAAAAAAAAGTTCCCCCCAAAGCTCTCTAGCTCGCTTTACACCATGTGAAGAAACAATACAGAAGAGTCTACAAAACCAGGAAGAGCCTTCAATGGATACCGGTTCGAGCAGCACCTTGCGCCAGGCCTTGCTGGCTTCCAGAACTGTGAGAAGTAGATGTGAGCTGTTTATTCTGCCCAATCCGTGGTAATTTGTTGTAACAGCCTGAATGAAGAGAGTGGGAGCGTGCTGTATTAAGTACAGACTGGAAGTGCCAGTTGTCAGCTTGTGTTCTAAAGGAAGATTATTTTGCTGGAAAAATGCATACTCAGTCTGGAAGAGAAGTCTGGAGACATCTAGAGTGGGTTTTCCTGGAAGGCCTGTAGGCAGCAGGCAGACAGTGTCCTTCACCACACACACGCACGCACGCACACACCCTTACACATGTTCGACGGTTGCTTCTGCTTGGTGTATGCTGAGTACCTGATGAATTCAGAGAGAGACAATAAAGTGACCTTCTCTGTCCTCCAGGAACCTTCAGAATTCGAGGGAAGGTGAGGCAGGTTGAGAACTGCTGAAACAATCGGCTTGTTTGTAGCTTGTGAATGGATGGGAGCAATGTTATAGCTATGAGCCCAAGGCTGTAGTAGCATGGTTAAGAGAGTCTGAACTTTAGATCACAAACAAAAAACCGGCTGGTATAATAGGCCATGAAAATGCAATAACCCTAAAGACAGAGGTTATGTGTGAACTTGCTTCGCTCATTCTATTCCAGCCCCTCTGGCCTCTTTGCTTTTTGTCCAGCATGTTAGACAGCCTTCCTAAGGGCCTTTGCACTTACTGCTTTTTCTACTTGGAGCACATTCTCAAATATCGACAGGGTTCCCTTTCCTCTCCATCAGGCCTTTCTTCTAACCCTATCTTTCCAGGGAGTCTTCCCTAATCATGCTGACATTAGTTTTTATGCTCACCTCTTGTTTGTTTTCTTTTTCACAGTAGCACTTATTACCATCTGCACTACCATATATTTTACTTATTTATTTTCTCAGTTTCTCTTGCTGGCCAAATATATTTTGGGATGAATGAATGGAACTTGCACCAAGAAAGTACATTCCACAGGCCTATGAGCCAAAACTTTGGCAAATAGATTTAGAAAAACGTATCAGATCTTTAACAACATGCACCGAAATTCACTCATGAAGGATCTGGACTCAGAAGGTGTCCGTTTTCCAGATCTAATGCAGAGGACTTCTGCTAGGGTAATACGCCTATCGCCGTATGTCTTATTCTTGATTTTTTTAAAAACTAGAGCTTGGTTGATATAACTAAGCATGTGCAATACCTCTCTGGATTTTTCCTTCTTTGGTGGATAAGATGCTGGTGCTCTGGTTTGCTCATTCCTGCATGCATGATGGAGTAGACTTCGGCCATCCACTTGATCTATAGTGAGGTGGTGTCTCTCTCATTCATGGGTAAAGGATTAGAGAGCTTCCTGGATATCTAATCTAAAGCCACAGTGTTGCACTATCTGTCTACTATGTGGATCTGTGTTTCCATTGATTCCAAATTTAGAAGCTTATAAAAGGGATGCTCTATATTGACTCCAAAAAAAACTCCAGTAGGACTCTAGCCCATCAAAATGGAAAGATTACACCTGGGAAAGTGCTAAATGTAGGAGATCGTGATACTGCAGAGAGAAGAGTTTGGGAGAACATAATATTACTACAAGAGTTGACTGTTTTTAGTGGCACTTGTGTTTGCAATTTCAATAATATTTTACATGAACTGAAATTAATATAAATGATGAGAACTGAGTACTATCTACCAGCAATTCTGCCAATAGAGTGGATACTCTACATCTATATGTCTTATGGTGAAGATAGCATAGTGAGTCCAACAAAGCTTCCAAGATTCATTGGCATTCACATAAATTTCAAACATTATGGTAGAGCTCTAGCTGACTGAGAAATAAAATCAGTAGAGACCAAAAAATGATGCATAGGAGTCTGGTACAAAGGAAAGCCTTGGAGGAGACTGAGATAATCCAGAGACCAAAATTGTAATTGCTGCTCCACATCTTACCTTAGATAGCTACACAGAGAAGTCCTCTGAGAAGCCCAAAAGACCTGGGTTTTGCTTCTGCATAATTGCTGCAAAGCCATAATATCATATTCCAGCACATTCCAGCAAAAGAATTATTTTGACTATTAAAATTGACTTTACAGAGTTAGTACAAATAATTTCCATCTCTCCACCATGATGAAATAATCAGATGCGTTCCTTTTTCTTCTGAACCCACATTGCTACCCTGCACAGCCTCATTCTCCCAGACAGCCACAGTGGTAGCCAATATACAGCCTTCCTCCATCCTACAAAGTCCAAGTTGTATAGCACCGTGGTTCAAATACAAGCCCCCTATTTTCTGAAATTTTCATTCCAAAAGGTATATCATTGCATTTCCTGGTAAGATTTCCATCACTGCTTTCCAATTTAAAAAAGGGACAATTTAAGACATGCATATTATGTTAAATTTTCTAGGAATGACATTGGAAAGGTAAAATTAATCTGAAGTTTTAATTAATGCAATATGTAACATTATCATTCAACATAAAGCCAATATAAAAATAATTAATAAGATCTGCACAGTAGATGCAGTATCTTACACTTACACTAAATCTCAGTCCTGATGAGCAATTTGCAAGTACTCAGAGCTGTACATGACTGGTGACCACTGCATTGCACAGGGCAGAAGTTACTTATCATCTCTGGGGAGACTGGGAGTTGGGAGCAATGTAGAATTTGAATTTACAGCAAGTTTCCTGTGGCCATGGAAGGGGATGATAAGGAGTGGAAGTGAAAAATGCTTGAGGAATCAGGTGCATCTTTTATTTTGTTTGCTTCTACAAAATTCCACATCAGGTTTGTTGGCAAAGGTTGTCTAATACTGGGCAAGAGAATATCCTTGAGCCTGAGTTTCACTTTCTATTATATGGGAAACAATAATATGCAAAGGATAATATTCAGCTCACTGCATTGTTGTAATAAAAAATGAGAAAGCAAATACTTCACAATACTAATTTTTAAAAATTTGCTGATAATTAAACTGTTTCTTATGCTTAAACAATACTTCTCTTGAGGTATTTTGACATTCAATAAACTACCTATTTAAGTGTACAACTTGATGCATCTTGGCATATTTCTCTGTACATATTATCACCTTAAAAAGTTTTCTTATTCTCCTTTTTTATTCCTTCTTCCCAACTCTCCTTTTCCTTCCACTATTCCTCATATCTGTCCTCCTTCCCCAGGTAACTAGTAGTTCACTTTCTGTCCTTATAAATTGTTCTATAATTTTATATACATCAACTCTAACAGTGTATAGTATTTTTGCTTTTATCTAGCTTCTTCTAACAATTATTTTATGATTCATACATGTTATTTTTGTACTATTAGTCCATTCAGTCCATTGACTTGTTAATGGTCATTTGTGTTGCTTCTAGTTTGGGGTTATTATGAAGAAAGTAGTTACAAACCTTTGGGGTTATTATGAAGAAAGTAAATAGAAACCTTTGGGCACAGGCCTTAGTATGGACACATGCCTTCATTGCTCTTAGGTAAATACGTAGCAGTGGAATGGGTGGTTTATATGGTTATGTATATATTTTAACTTATTAAAGAAGCTGTCCTACTGGTTTCCAAAGTAGTCATATCATTTTATATTTGCACTATCATAATGAACAATATACAAGAGTTCCAATTCTTCCACATTCCTGACAACACTGAGTTGTTAGGAAATTATTTTTAATTTGAGCTCACTACTACTAGTAGTTGTGTAATAGTATTACATTATGACTTTAATTTGCATTTCTTTGAGCTCACTACTACTAGTAGTTGTGTAATAGTATTACATTATGACTTTAATTTGCATTTCTTTGTTAATTAATGTTGTTGGAAATCCTTTTATATGATTGTGTCAAGTGTTCAAAGCATCTTTCATTTAAAATTTGTTTTCTTTAAATTTTTTAGTTTTAAGAGTACAGTATAAATTCTAGGTCTTTTTTTGTTTGTTGGTTTGTTTTGTCTTCTTGAGACAGGGTCTTGCTATGCAGTTCAGGCTGGCCGTGAGCTCACTTTGTAGCCCAGGCTGGCCTCAAACTTGCAATGATCCTCCTGCCTCAACCTCCTGAGTGCTGGGATTATAGGCATGTGCCACCACACACAGCTCAAATTATGGGTCTCTTATCATAGTTATAATCTGGATATATCTCCCCCAGTTTGTGGCTTACTGCTTCATTACCTTAATTGTGTGTTTCAAATACCAGCAGAGAATTTTAATTTTGATGAACTCTAAGTATTTGTACCATACATTTGGTATTAAATCTATAAAACAATCTTTTTTACCTAATCCAAAGTCATAGAAATTTTCTAGAAGCTTTGTAGATTTAGATTTTCTATTTGTCTACAACTTATTTTGAGTTTATATGTGTTTTACAAAGTATGAATCAAAATTAATTTTTGCACTCCATTAAAAGACTACTACAGGTAATATACAAATTCAGCAGTGTAGCAAAGTCAGTGCTCAAAAATCAATACCATTCCTGTACACAAACAAGAAACTCACCAAGGGAGAAATTATGGAACTATCGCCCTTCTCAATAACATCTAAAAAAATGAAATACTTAGGAATCAACTTAACTAAGAATGTAAAAGACCTATCTGCTAAAAAAGGAGATTGAAGAGGATATTAGAAAATGGAAGGATATTCCTTGCTCTTGGCTAGGAAGAACCAGCGTAGTGAAAATGGCCACACTCTCAAACCTGTTCTACAGATTCAGTGTAAGCCCAATCAAAATACCATTGACATACCTCACAGATTTAGAGAAAACATTCCTAAAATTAATTTGGAAACAGAAGAAACCTAGAATAGCAAAGGCAATTCTGGACAATAAAGGCAAGGCAGAGGCATCTCAATTCCTGACTTGAACTGTACTACAAAGCCACAGTGATAAAATCAGCATGGTACTGGCAAAGAAATAGACCTGAGGATCAATGGAACAGATTAGAAGATGCAAGTCTAAGTACAAAGACACTCAGCCACGTGATATTTGACAAAGGGGCTAAACATGTTCATTGGAGGAAGGATAGCCTCTTTAATAAATGGTGTTGGAAAAATTGGCTCTCCACATGCAGAAGACTGAAACTAGATCCATGCTTATCACCATGCACAAAACTAAAGTCTAGGTGGATCAAAGACCTAAACATTAAAACAGAAACACTAAATCTACTGGAAGATAAGGTAGGTAGAAGTCTTGGATATATAGGGGTAGGCAGAGAATTCATGAACAAAGCGCAAACTTCACAGGAAACACTTCAGAGAATCAATGTCTGGGATCTCATATTATTGAAAAGTTTCTGCACTTCAAAAGAACTCACCAACAGAGTGAAAAGAAAACCCACAGAATGGGAAAGAATTTTAGCCAGCAACCCCTCAAGCAAAGGACTTATATCAAGAACATATAAAGAATTGAAAAACATCAACCCTCCCAGATTCAAAGACCCTCTCTAAAAATGGGCATCTGAGATGAACACACACTTCTCAGAAGAAGATGTACAAGTGACAAATAAATACATGAAGAAATGTTTACCATAAATGGTCATTCGAGAAATGCAAATTAAAACAACATTGAGATTTCATCTCACACCTGAAAGAATAGCTGCAACCAAGAAATCAACTGATAAAAAATGTTAGCGAGGTTGCGGGGGAAAAAGGAACACTGCTCCACTGTTGGTGGGAGTGTAGACTGGTGCAACCACTATGGAAATCAGTATGGAGAATTCTCAGAAGACTAGGACTGGAAGCTCCATTCAACCCAGCTATTCCCCTCCTGGGTATATTCCCAGAAAACTGAAAAGTTCTTATCACAGTGATATATGTGCACTCATGTACATCACAGCACAATTTGTAATAGCTAAATTTGGAAACAACCAAGATGCCCATCAACTGCAGAGTAGATGAAAAAGATGTGGTATTTTTATACAATGGAATATTACTCAGCTATGAAGAAGGATGATCTTGAGGCCTTCATAGGGAAATGGAGATAACTTGAGACTATCCTCATTAGTGAAATAAATAAGAATCATGTTTATAAATATCACATTGTGTCTCTAGTGTAAAAAGTAATAAGAACTGTAGGAGTAATAAAATTCAAAATGTGTAATTGCTATTGTAAAAAAGAAAGGAAAAGAAAGTGCTCTAAAGGATATAACTGCATGTATGTTTAAGTGTGTAAGATGGATGACCATATTACTGTTTTTGTTAGATTGTTGAGCAGAACTGTTAACAGTCTCACTGTTTGAATGTCTACTTTGTATGCTTCAATTTTGTAACTTGGACAACTATTTCCAAGATGCCAATATGTAATTTATCAAGTAGTCATATCTTAGTATTTTTTTTTGTTCTTTTCTTTTTTTCCTTTGGATTTCTGTGTTCTTGGTACCCTTTTTTCTGTTTTGTTTTGTTGTTTTTTTCTCTTTAAATAAAAATTTTTTAAAACATTAACTTTTGCATATGGACATTCACTTGTTCCAGCATCATTTGCAGAAATAGCTATTCTCTCTCCAAGGAATGCCATTCCACCCTTGGTGAAACTGAGCTATTCTTATGGGTCTGCTTATGTGTGGACTCTCAGTTGTACTCTTTTGAATGACTGTATTTGTCTATGTTGTGGTTAATGTCTCAGTGACTTGATAAAAATTTATAGAAATCCATCATCAGTTTCTTTAAAAACAGCCTGTTAAGACTTTAGTTGTAACTGTATTGAATCTACAGGTCAGTATGAGGTGAATTGACATGCTTAACTCATGTATAGGCTGTATTTCTCCATTTACTTGCATGTTTAATTTTTCTTAGCAATTATTTTCAGTTTTTGTGTACTGCTATTGCACATTTTTTGTTAATTTATCCATGCACATCGATTTATTTAAATTTAAATTTCTATACTTACAGAAATGTAACTAAATGTTGTATAAATTATTTTCTATGTTGCAACGTGACAAAGTTCATTTATTAATTCTAGTTCATTTAATAGGGGTAGATTTCACCAGATTTGGTACATGGGCAATCATATCTTTAGGGGAAGACAATTTTGGGTCTTTGTTTTCAATGTTAATGCTTTTCATTCCTTTCTCTAGTCTTGTTACATTGGTTATAGTCTTAAACACATTATTAAATAGAAATGGTAAAATGAGACATCTTTATCTCATTCATGATTTTCGAGGAAAACACTCAATTTTGGGTATCAAGTATGGTGTTGACTATTGACTTTTGATAAATGGTAAATATCATTTATTAAATTGTGGAAATCCTTCTTCCTCTGCCTCTTCTCCTTTTTTCCCTCTTCTTCTTCCTCTTTTTCTTTTTTGTTTCTTCTTCTTCTTTCCTCCTCCTCCTACTCCTCTTTCTCATTTTCTGTTTCAAAGAATATTAATCAGAAATGGATGTTTATCTGGGCATGGTGGTGAATGCCTATGATTCCACTATCCAGGAGGTTGAAGGAAAGGATTGCTTCTAGTTCAACCAGTTCATTCTAATGAACTACAGAATGAGACCCTCCCATCCCTCCCAAAAGGAAATGGATGTTGGAAATTGTCAACCTTAAATGATGTTTTGCTAACATTTAGTGAGTCATAGTGATTGGTTTTTCAAATGTTGGTCTTTTTTTTTCACTATTTTCTTTTTTGGTACCGGGAACCGAACTCAGGGCCTTGCGTTTGCCAGGCAGTTTTTCAAATGTTAAACTAGCCTTGAATTCCTGGACAAACCTTACTTAATCAGGATCTATTATCCATTTTGTATGTTGTTAGATTTGATGTGCTAAAATTTTGTTTAGAATTTTTACACTTGTGTTTATTGAGAGCATTAAATTTAGTTTTTTATCATGTTTTATTATAAGATCTGTCCTCTCAATAAAATTTTAACTGTATAATTAATAAAGGAACACTGTTGTATAACGAATCAGTAGGACTTAAACACTATGCTTACTAAGTATCAGTTCTTCATTTCCCACTTCCCCCAAATCCTGACAACTAGCATTCTACTTTATACCTTTAAGAGCTTGACTATTTTAGATGCCTCATATAAATGGATCATGTACTATTTGTCCTCTGACAGACTTACTTAAATTAGCATAATATCTATCAGGTTGATGCATGTGATCACATATGACACAATTTCCATTTATTAAAGGTTGGATAATATTATTTTGTCGTATATACCATATATTCTTTATCCATTCATTCATGTGTAGACATTTAGACTGTTTTTATGTCTAGCTATTGTGAATAATGCAGTAATAAACTTGGAAATGTAGATGTCACCTTGAAGTACTGGTTTTAATTCTTTTAACTATGTTCCTAGAAATGGGGTTGAATCATATGATGGTTCCATTTTAACTTTTTTGAAAAAACTCTATACTGTACTCCACAGTATCTTACCAACAGTGCACAAGCATCTTGATTTCTCCACATGCTCATCAATATTTTTTATAAATAGTAGGTATGCTAACAGGTATGACAGAATATCTTTTACATTTGACTGATGATTAGGCATATTGGGTATCTTTTCACACACAGATACATTTTCTATTTGTTTTCTTTCGAGAAATATCTGTTCAAGTCCTTTGCCAATTTTTAAATCTACTTTTTTTGCTATTGAGTTAAAGATATTTGTTGTATATTTTGGGTATTACACGCTTACTAAACCTATGGTTCTTTTTTTTTTTTTTTTTGGTACTGGGGATCGAACTCACGACCTCGCGCTTGCCAGGCAGGCACTTAAGCCACTGAGCTAAATCCCCGGCCCAAACCTATGGTTCTTAAACATATCCCTTTCTACCTTTTTGCTTTGGTTTATCCTATCCTATGGTTTATCATATCCTATCCTATGTCTTATTTTATTGGTTGTTTTCTTTGTTATAAAAAATTCTTTACTTTGATGTGTAAAGTATCACAAAATTTTGCTTTTGTCTAATTTTGCTTTTGCTGATTGTGTTTTTGGTGTAATACTCAACAAAACTTTCCCAAAAATAATATTATGAAGTTACTTGCTCTGTTTTCTTGCAGGAATTTTACAACTTTTGGGTTTTAGATTTACATCTTTAATGTAATTTTGAGTTCATTATTTCATATGGTGAAGGGTCTGATTTCATTCTTTTGCATGTAGATAACAAATTTTTCCAACACTATCTATTGAAAAGACTTCTTTCCCCCACTTTGGATTTACATAATACATTTTTTTTCCGAGCTCTCTATCTGGTTCCATCAGTCTAATTCCATACTTTTGTAATGTGTTTTGAAATTAGGAAGTATCACGTCTCTAACTTTATTCTTCTTTTTAAAGATTGCTTTGGTTACTTGGGGTCTTTTGTGGCACTGTAGGAATGTTAGGATTTTTTTATTTCTAAAATTCTGTTGAAATTTTCCTAGGGATTGCATTAAATCTGTATGTCACTTCGAGTAATATTGATGTTTTAATAATACTAACTCTTCCAGTCCTTGCACATGGGGGTTCTTTTTTTTTTCTTTTGTACCAGGGATTGAACTCACAACTTTGCGCTTACCAGGCAAGCACTACACTGCTCAGCTAAACCCCTGGTTCCTCGTGGGATATTTTCCATTTATTTGTGTCTTCTTCAGTTCTTCATCAATGTTTTACAGTTTTTCAGTGTGCAAGTCATAATTTATTTGATTAAGCTTATTTCTGTTTTATTCATTTTGAAACTATTAGAAATGAGGTTGTTTAATTTCCTAGAAGTTCAACTGATTTTTGTAATTTGAATAATTAAAATACTTTGTGTGTGTGTTTATATGCACATAAGTTTTAGGATTTTTTTTTTTTTTGGTACTGGCAATTGAACTCATGACCTCTTACTTGCCAGGCAGGTGCTGTGTTGCTGAGCTCCGTCCCTGGCCCAGATTTCAGTATTTTATAAATTCAAGATCATGTCATTTACAAAACAGAAATATTTTTGCTTCTTCCTTTCCAACTCAAGTGCGTTTTCCCCTTTTTTCTTGCCTAAGTGTTATATGACCTTAAATGGCATACTGAATACAACTGGTTAAAATAAGCATTCTTGCCCTACTCTTAGAGGAGAAAAAAATACCTTTCAGGATTTTCATGATTAAGTATAATATAGGATTATTAAATAGGGCCTTTACTATGTTGTGGTACATTGCTGTGTATTTAGCTTGTTCAGAATCATAAAATTATCTTGATTTTTGTCAAATGCTTTTAAGACATCTGTTGAGATGATCATGTGATTTTTATCCTGTTCAGTTTATAATAGTGATATGTCAGTTAGAGGGATCTAATCTTAGATATGGGCATGTGCTTAGTGACTATCTTGTCCAACATCTGCATTTTTTAAAAAAGGAATTTGAAATCCAAAGACATGAAGCGATCTATTCAAGGTCATACTGTTGGTTAATACAGTAATGAAGTTAGATTTCCAGATTTTATATCCAGTGCTTTATTTGTAAAACAGTATCCTCCTTCTTACTTATATCAAAACTATGTTCAATTCTGGTAAATATTTTGACACTGAACTACAGAAATTTCACAGAATATTATAAATTCATTTATACCAGAGTCATATATAAGAATTAAAAGTCTTTTTTTGTTTGTGTGTATGCGTTAGAGTAATGGTAAGAGTCAGAGAATTGGAAAGCCAGGTGGTGTGAATCAAATTAGCTATCACAAACAAAAAACATAGACTGGCAAACATAAGAGATTCTCAAGTCCATCTTCTTCATTTTATAATTAATTAAATGACAGAAAATTTAAGCAATTTGTCTTAGTTTGCCATCTGAGTAAGCTAAATTTTAGGCTACACTATTTCCTGAAAATGCCTATCAATATAATAAAATCATAAAATTTTACCTATCAGTTTAAAACAAAATAAAAACATACTGTCTTTTTAATAGTTTGAAACTACTTCTAGTTAACACAGTTGATTATTATAATGTGTGGTCACGACATTAAAATTTCTATAATTTTTTCAAAGAAATTTTTTTGAGAAGTTAAGATCATCATATAACTTGAAATACTAATGCTATTGATTACTGATACTGGCTTATTTCTTTTTACATTAAACATACGTGAACAATAAAAAGAATTCCTTTAGCTTTAAGACTATGGCAATGATGTATATAAAAATAGTACATGTAAAAATATTTAGAATTAGGTTTCAGCTTTAGGGTATCATCATAAATGAGACACATTAAAAAAAGTTCATACATGCCTTTGAAATATCCCAAATTATCTTGCAATAGAGGTCTGAATTTTATTATATCATAAATATATATTATATGAATGCAAAGCTGCATGCTGATGAATTTCAAACAATCTGATTTCTATCAGGTGATTGAAATTCCATAAATGATAACAATTTCTTTAGCCTGGATGGATTTTTTAAAAAGTGATTCATCATTTCCTTGACTGTGTCTGATCCTTGAATCCTTGGGGGTAAATTTTCAGTACAGCACATGGGGATTTAGCTATGTGAGTCCCATTAGTGTGAACCCGAGTTTTGTAGCTAAATCCATGAGCTGAGCAGTTTCTCTTTAATGTTATTTTAATATTTAATGGTTATTGCAGAGCTGTCAAGCTGGGACTATTTCACTGTGAGATTTCTAGAACTTATGAGAGAGATTTTAAACATCTATTCGGAGCATATTGCAATATTCTTCATTGTAAGAGGAAGACTCTTTGGGGAGCAAGAGTCCTATTCAAAGGAGAGTTTTTCTTTAATTGTGGCAAATTTGAGAGTGAGATTATCTGTTTCTTATTTTTGTTAGCATTGTCCAAAAGAGTCATTAAATTGCTTTCCATCAGGTAATTTAGATATTGATTTTTGTGACATTTTGTTGGAGTAACAGATGCAGCTGGAAATAAAGGGATCTTTGCTTTTGTGTTCTGCTCATGGATACTTATTGTTTTTGTCATTAATATTATACAATATTTTTACTTCATTGACAGCCTTGATTTTCCTTAAGTTTCTGTAGGCAGAATTTATGATGATTATTATATATGAAGAATCAGTGATCTATACAGCAAGATAGATTGCTCACTGCTGCGTAACCATAAAACTACATTCCACTGGGTAAGCCGGGTGACCATCAAGAGGTCAAGGCAAGCTTAAATTCTTTGAAAGTATGAGAATGCCTATCCTTTCATTCTTAAAACATACCACATATTATTTTGATGAGTTCTAGTGAACTTAAAATCTTTTATGTTGGAGCTAGCCCAAGAACCTAGTCAAACTCACCAGAGAGAAGCTTAGGAAAGCTTGTCTCATGTTGAAAATAAAATAGACATATTTATCTACTACTTATCCCTCCCTTCTCCTGATAGTTCAAACTTTCCTTCTTTTCTTTCGCTCAACTTGCAAACCTGTGCAAGATTCCATATTCTGAAACCAATCCTTTAAATCAGTTTTCCCTTCCCCCAACTTTGTTCCAATACTACTCCTCTCATTTACTACACAACTCAAAACAGCCATCTAAAAAACACTGTTTCTGTCTTTTTTTAAAACAGGCATCACACATACTGTTATTTATCTGATGTACTTCTTTGCATATTAGCCTGGGAACTCCTCAGCATCATCCCTCAAGCATCTTAGTACCAGTTACCACTGAATAATGTCTTGAAATGACTCATATAAGAAAGACAACATTTTTTTGCACAAAATAGTACAGATCAGTGCTAGGGATTTTGACATTAAAGATAAATGTTTTCATTTAAAGTATGGCTTTTGTATTCAAAGACTGAGTTGGAGAATGCAAAATTGTTTTCTGAAGACATAAGTTATTTTCATGATACTGTTTAGAGTATCAAATATTAAAATTCTTATAACCCGTTCACAGACAGTAAGTGTTAATCTTTAGTATTACTCAAACTACAACTGGTAAAAGTACTGCTATTATAGGTATTGCTATAAAACTGCCTTTGAAAACAAATGTGCCTCACCAATGTGAGAATTTTAGTCTCAACTTGGTAAGCTTATCTTACCTTCCCAAGTATATATTTTCTGATTCACTTTTGTAGAGATTTTGTGAATAATAAAAACTCTGTTGCTTTTGTTATCATTTGTCTTTGCAGTGGAAATTAATAATTTTTCCTTGAACTCTGTATTCATGTAATTTTAAAAAATAGAAGCAGAGACATACTTTGCCCTCTTTCATTGCAAAAGATCTGTCCACTCCAATATAATTTCTCATTCCATCCTCATAAGATGTGTTGTTTCCAGGGAATTTAATCCTGGAGATAATCTCAGATCCAGACAGGAGAACTGGGACAGGCAATCTTCCACAGTGGACTATTTTATGACAGAGAAAAGTATTTTGCTCTCTTCCCTATTAATTTCTGTCAAAGCCTGCTTTACTTTCTTGTTCCCCAGTGGAACTATTTCCTTTTGATTTCAATTAAAAATGAAATGTCAGCATTTCAGATGCACTGTGCCATTATATGGTGCACACTTCTCTGACTCATTAGGGAGAAGGCAGCGTGCTTGGAGGAAATCCAGTTGGGATGGAAAGGTAGATTTTTGTTTCACGTTTTCATTATAAAAATAAACCTATGGAGGCTTACATTTAAAGAAAGACTGTGGCAGCATGTTCTCCAATTTCCCTATTACTCTCTGTCTTCAATTTATCTGGAGATTTCCTCTATGAAATCCTATTTTCCTTATCCCTCTGCTGAATTTATTCAGATACAGAATCACCTTAATACCTTGTCTCTGAGTGCTATAGACTTTCTAAAAAAGTGTCTGAATATGAGTGAAATGCTCATGATTGTTGAAAATGTTGACTAGGTGGGGCATAACTCAGTGGTAGAGTGAATACTTAGCATGTGTGAGGGCCCAGAACCAAAAGTTGATTGTATTGAAGGTGATGTTTTATAAGTTTGGTAATCTGAGGGAAAACTTTCACATTTAATTTTTTGTTATTTGGTGGTGTTGGGGATCATATTGAAGGTCCCAAACATGCCAGGCAGTATGTCTATTACTGAGGTATACCCTGTCTTAAATTTTGATGGTCTGACGTACAAGACATACAAGGATTCAAATGTATGTAAACTTCAGGAGGGCGAGTATTACTGTTTCTACTCCTTCAGGGAAATGGACATATGTAAATAGTTTTGGGAATGTATGGCGATAATGACAGCTTGATCATGAAATGTACAATTGTATATCAAATTAAACAGGCATTTGCAACCACTATGTATGGAATTATCTGGTACCAACTTATGAATATTATAATAAGTTTCTTAAAATTTATGTAATTCCAGCATGAAGGCTCAGGAAGAGAGTATCTAAGAATGACAACTTGCTATTCAGAGACCTGTTTAACAGTCCTGTCTCAGAGTGGGTTAGAGACTTTTGCTCAAATCAGTGACTTTCTGGCTTGTTAAATTTTATGACCTCTATTTGTAGTCATTTGAAAAGTGCAGTGTGTCTTCTTTTGATGAACGTGTCCAGAAGAATTGAGTCAACAATATACATTGAACATTGACTGTGTGCTAGAAATCTTGTGAGGTGCACATATTCCTTGGCTCATGAGTACTATGGAACAGTAGAGGGAACAGACAGATACATGAAGCACAGTGCCATGGATGTCCCAGAGATGATTTCTATGGACCAGCCAAGTTCGTCCAAGAGAGTTAAGGAGGGCTTTATGGAGGCCATTTCAGGTTGGGTTTTGTGTGTATTTCTGTGTATGTGTGGTTTCCTTTCTTTCTCTCTCTCTCTCTCTCTCTCTCTTTCATAATAAAAAGCACTTCAAGGCTGACATCTGCCTGCCTTCAAAAACTGATAGTGATAAGTGATCCTGGCTCTTTCTTTCACACCCTGTAGATTTGGAAGAAATATTGGCCAAATCTTCCAGGAGCTGGATGACATTAAGAAGGGAGGCCCAAAGCCCATGTATGTGGGAAGGATTTTGGGACAAATATCACTGCTTGGCATCTGGTTTGGCTACTATATTAACAACAATGCATCTTCTGATGAAAATTCTGCTTTTGATTGAATCTAATTTCCTAAAGCTTAAAACATTTTTATTGGAGAAATACTATTTTAAATAGTGTTTGTGTTATACTTGCATAGTTAATGTATTTTTGAATGTATCTAATGGAACTCCACTCTCTCTCACTGCACTGCACTGAACTGCACTGGAAAATCTTAGAAAATTAAAATACTAGTTATGGCCATTAGTTAAATCTGAAGTATTGATGTCACTTGAAAATTTGTTTTGTAGGTCTTGTTTTATATGACATAAATATGACTATGCCCTAAGTTCGTGTGGAAGATATTTATCTGGACCCAGAATTAAGCATAATTTTATATCTTTGAAATAACCTATAAAGTATTTAGATTGCTTTCTATTAGTGACCTCTTTTATGTTTGCAAAAAGTTGATTTGATTATGACAGTAATCAGTATGTATTTGAGGCTGACAATGGATAACATCACAATTTTTATGAAAAGATAGTATATATGTAGTAAAACTACCACAGTGGAAGAGAATATGGCTTAGCAAACAAAAGTAAACAAACTTCAAAGGAACGGAGGGTAAAAGAACATGCTAAGTATTTGTTTACACGCTATAAATTAGTAGCAAATGATTTTTTCACTTATGGAGTTCCAATGTCATAAATATTATATGTGGTATAAAATTTGTGACTATTACATTTTACATAACAAGCTCATAGAAAAATAGTGTTTTGTGATGATATATTTTCTCATTTCAATTAAAAAAAATTGCATGGTCCTACAAGTATATGGAAAATTCATGTTAAGAACCCTTGATGTATTTAGTAAGCTGACAGGAAGGCCTGAGATTACTATCCATTGAGATAATCTGAATGTCAAGTGGAAACATAAAATTCATGCCAATATTTATAGCTCTCTGGCAAAGCATTGGCTATTATGCCTCTTGATATACCAAATTAAAATATCTGGATGGTGATGATGGATGAAAGTTAACCTAAATTTAGGGAGGTCTGCAATGTAAATCACTCTGTAACGAGGCTGACAACCTAGTGGTAAAGAGTTATAAATATAGCACTAGAAGATATTTGAGAGCCTCTCTGAAAATAAGATGTAAGATACTACATTTGCAAGTGTAGGAGCTAAAATAAAATCAACTCATTTCATAAAAATGGTAACGACAAGAAGGTTGCTGAGGCATAGAACCCAGTAAGTGAACCTATGTGTGCAGCTGCCGTCAAGCTGAGGCTGGGGAGGTGCAGCACTGTGTCTGAAGCCAGCTCTGGAAGCACAGAGCTGTTCCTCACGGCGGTCCAGGGAGGCCAACACAAGCATGGGAGTGAAACCTAACTGAAAATTTTTATGTAAAAGCACGCTCTTCAACTAAAGTGATAAACCATGCACACTGAAATACGAGACAGAAGTCACTATTCTGGTTGCCACAAACTTGGACCACAGGGCTTTTGTAAAACAAGTGATTTCTAAGTGCTTAAGGTCAAAGTGGAAGAAAAGGCATTTTATCAAACCTGTTCAGGGGGAGAAAAGTCCTCCAAGATGAATGTCAGGTCCTTGGCTCATGCATCATTCCTGGAGAATTCTTTAGGGCCTTTCTAAGGTTTTGCTGCATGTTCACCACATCTGTGTAATTTAAACCACTTTTGGACACCATCTGAAGACATTTGTGTTTCAGTCAAAGTCAAGACTTAAAAAATTACTATATTATTAATTCAAAATATAAAGGGCTTTGTAACGGACTAACATCCATGAAACTTTGCACTGCCTAATAGTGTGTTAAGTAATTATAGCATTTAATTACTTGAGAAGAGCATGCTTTAAAAGTTGTATACTATTTGAATAAATAATTGAATTAGCAAAACTTTACTACATTAATTATAATAGCATTAATTTCTCAATCATGGTAATTAATAGTAAGAGAATAAGAATAGGAATTTGCTGTTTGCACATACACTCGAACGCAATATGCTAGACACTAGGGATTCAACAATGATAAGTCAAGTCTTAATCAATTGTGTGATGAGAATACCAGGTTTAAAGTCAAAAAGGAAGGCAATATATTAAACAAATTATATTAGCATGACAACAGTTCAGAGGAAAGGATAAGCATTATAGGGTAATCTTGGGAAAGCATGTTAAAATTCAACCAGTATTCAGCAGAGTTCATTTATTCATTCTGTATGTGACCATTAAATGTCTTCTGTGTGCTTGAAGCTTTTCCTAGGAGCTTAGGACGCTTCTGTCTCTTTTTTTCTAGAGTTCATTGCCCAACAGAGAAGATATTACCAAGTAATCTGATAAATTTTGTAAAGGAAAGATATACAAGGTTGTAAGATCATATGTTTAGAAATGTGAAGTAGTCTCAGGAAGGAAAAGAAGATGCTTAGGGAGAGTGACATTTGTTTTGTGATGTACGGGATAAGTGATGATAAAATGGTCGAAGAGCTGAAAAGAGGAGTGATCCTGGCTGGGAGTCAGGGCATCTGAAGGCTTTGTCCTCTTTGAGACTAGGAAAGAAGGCCGGAGTAGACAGAGGACAGAAAAAGCAGGAGCATGATGTAACTTGGTGTCAGGTCAGGACACCCAAGGCCTTGTGAGACCTAGGAAAGATTCTTACCTTTATTTTAAGGATAGTAGGAAAGAGAAATGCAAATCTGAGATGATGTTCTTAGGTTGGTATTTAAAATGCATTAACTACAGAATGCAGAAGAGATAGTAAACAGGCTAGAATGAATGTAGGTAGACAAGGTAGAAGATGGTGCTAATAGTCTGAGGAATAAATAGTAACGCTTTGGATTGGGGATTGGCAATGAAGATGAAGAATTATACACAAAGACTCTTGACAGATGACTAAGCAGATGAAGGAGTCATTTCTATCTGCTCCAAGCCAATGGACATGCTTAAAATATATTGCTGAGCTGAAAAGCAAAAGGGAAATTGACTGCCAAACCAATATCCCAAAGCCATTGGGGGGAGGTGAAGACCTACTCCAGGGGGGTCTGAGAGTAGGTCAGTACCTTAGGAAATTATGTTGAATGCCTGTCCTGGCAGTGGAGTTCATTTTAGTAGCAGAAGTTATTTAGTTTTTAATTGTTTGAAAACTTGACAACTAGATGCATTGCCCTCCTTTAGAAACACTAGAATTAACTGGCCAACACAACCTGATCAAAGGTGCAAGTTTCACTTTTGCAAGGTCCCTCTTGCAAGTTTCTAAATTTTATTATTTGTAATGTCATCCTATTTTTCTCTTAACCTGAGTTGTAGCAGGGCTGTTCTTTTGTCCCTTGGCAAATCAACAACTCTTTAGGGTAATTTGTTTCTTATAATCACTGATGTGAGTTTTGTCTCCTCACTGGATTCTGCCTGATCAAAAGGACCAGAGAGGGATCCAAAGACAGCTGTTGGGGAGATAATCATTGAGAGTTCTGAGAGTGGAGGAGTTATGCAAGTCTTCAGATTGCACACAGATCACACAACATTTTATGTAGAATCAACCGATCAAAACAAATTCACATTTTGGCTTCAGGATGTATAGATTATCCCAAAAGCTATCAGAAGGAAATATAGATCACCTCCAAATAATGATTTTTATAGCAGATGTCTCCTGAGCATCACATGCCTGAAACATTGAACATCTTGAAAGTAATGTATTGATTTCAAAACTGTATTGCAATGGATTCATCTGGTATTGGTGCTGTATTGGATATGGAGTATGAAGGAGTAAGTGGAATCACAGATGATCAGATGTGTAGCTCATAGATTACGCTCATTGTGTCATTTACTGAAATGGGAATTACTGGGGCGCTATCATTTATACCCAAATGTTTCCCAAATCCTCATGGGATCCTAGGTGGGACCTTTTAGGGGGTAATTGTCCTATAGAGACATTATAGCTGGCTTGCTTTTAGGACGTGAGTTCTGAAGGAAACACTCGGTATGCTTCAGAAAGTTGTATCTCCCCTCCTGGTCCTTGGCCATCACGAGATGAGCAACTATTCCTCTGCTGTGTCCCTGTGACACATCATCTTGCCTGGGAGCCAGCCCACTGTGGACTGAAATGTGGCCAAAATAAAGCGTTCCTCCTGTTAGTTGTGGATATTGTCTATTTTATCCCAGCAAAGAGAAAAGTGACTAAGACATGAGGAAAGATCATATTTGAGTGGGAAAAGACAAATAACTAGCATGTGTTGGTTTTTTGATGACTTTGAGATATTTAAGAAGAGATGTGACATTGGCAATTACATATGAAGGCTTGAGGTCAGAGGAGATGTCCAGGCTGTGGACATGGATTTGACATGCATTTCAGTTACTGTAGACAGTAACTGAAGGTGTTCTGGTACATTCGATGTCTTTTATTATATAGAATGTTAACTCAAAAGCGATGACTTAAAGCAGCTTTAACCATTTACTACCCACGCAGTTGCAATGGCCAGGCATTTGGAAGGGCTTAGCTAGCTGGTTCTGTTTTGGCATCCCTTGTAAAGTTCTGTCCTGGTATTCCTTGTGAGGTATCACTTGGTGGTTCTTGTAACAGAGATGATGGCTTCTAAGGCAGCTCTCATGTGGCTGATCATTTGGCACTGACTGTTGTCTGGTGGCCTCAGCTCCTATCTACCTGGGACTTCCTCAGGCAGCTTGAGTATCTTCATGATAGGATGATTAGCTTCTCCCAGACCTGGGGATCTGAAAGAGCAAAGCAGACACTACTGCACCTTTTATGGCCTATTCTAAGAAGTGATACTCTTCCCTGTTCTACAAGCAAGTCATTAAGTCCAGATCATATTCCAAGGGATATGGACCAGGCTGTATCAAGGAGCTGTGAACATACAGTATTTTACAAACACAACACTGGGAGAGACAATGTGGAGAGAATAAAAAGCACAGAAAATAAAATAGGGCTTATCAGGCTTTTTCTGCACAGAGCCAGGCAGCAAATACTGCAGGCTTTGTAAGCTATAAGATCTCTGACATAACTTTCAAACTAAGCTGCTGTTGCAGGAAAACAGCTATGACACTACTTGAAAGAATGGGTGTGGCTGGGTTCAGTCCAAGGCAGGCCTGTGGGCTATTGTCAATCTTGGCATAGAACATAGCCAGGAAAACAGATACATTCAATGACTGAAGAGCAAACAACACAATAAAACCACACAAACACATGCACACACACCCACATCCACAGTCCTCCCTATCTTCTAACTCATGAATGGGATACAAAAGAGAAGTTAAAAATCTAACAAAAAATATCATGACACCATAATTTATACAAAACACTACTATTAGCTCACTAATATTTTCTCTGGGTTTTACTTTTGTTTTTGTTCAGTAGTGGAACTAAGGTTTGTAAGTGAGAACTTATTCATATTAGTAGTGATAAACTAGAATTTAAAACCAAATCTCTCTGGTTCACAGTTTCTATCCTGTTGACTTAAAAAATTCCATCTAATATTTGTAAAAATGGCCCCAAAATAGTTTGGGCTGTACTTAAAGTCATTGGATGCCCAGGGAATGATAGGGTTTTGAGCAATGAGTTGTGAGTTACATAATTGAAATTGTATCCTAATTAGGTATCTAAGAGTGTTATATTGATTACTTTGTGGTAAGGAGTTACAAAGGAAAGGAAATTTTACAAGAGGCAGATTGAATAGTCTGCCAGCTATGAATGAAAAATACAATGAGGGTTTAAATTTTAAAAACTTATTACAGTGAAAGACACAAAATACTCCCTCTAGCTTCAAAACACATCCTACTGTTCTTGCCACTTTTGGAAGCAGTTCTGGAAATCCTCTTTCCTGAGGTGTGATTTGAAAAATATGGTGAATGTTGCTGAAAAAGCAAGCTTGTGGAGACAGTAAGCAGTGCCCTCATCCATCTTGCTTGCCACATCTGGCCCTGGGCAAGTTCTTGATCTTCCTTAAAGTCCAAGTGACTATGAAAGGTAAGTGTTTTGAATCAGTTCAGGACATCAGTGTAGCCACAGCACCACAGTTAAAGAAAGTCTTGGAAAAGGACTGTGAGAACTGCTTCAGAAATCTGCAAGAGTAATAGGATAAACCTGTTTGAAGCAAGAAGGAGCCTTTTGAGGGTGATTGATGGCAACGTGTCTTTTACTATAATAAATTTTAAAAGATTTAAACACTCACTTGTATTTTTTGATCATAATTCATAGAAAATTATTACACCTTGGCTGATGATAAAGAGGATGTAAAGGGTATATTGCTCAGAAAAGCCCAGCAGAATTGTGGAAATAAGTTGTAAAACAAAGAGCCAGAGATGACTCTAAAAATAAAACTTATATCAGTAGAAGGAATTCACAGAGAGATGTAGTTTTATGCAGGAATTATGGGTCTCTTTTTGGGCATATTGAGTTGAAGATGCAGCTGACATCTAAGTGGAAGAGCATTCGAGAAAGAACACCTAAGAGGGCTTGGGATCAGAATGGAGCTGTGTAGATATACTCGCTGGAGAGATTTTGGAAAGGACCAGGGACCAGGGACCAAGGATATTAAGAAGCAAGTACATGTAGTTTGAATGGGAGAATAAGGGAGAAGAAAAGCGGTGTCATAGGTTAGGCAAGAACCGAGATAGTGTCTAAGATCAGAAGCCAAAGGAGGATGGAATGACTTTTCAAGAAGTCAGTTCAAGGGCAAGAGAGATGCCAAGGAAGCTGAAGATTTAGAAAAAAACAGTTGTATTTGGCTAGGAAGAGATCATTTATGGTTTTAGTAGCTGCTAAATTACCTCAAGTGCTGCTTCTACCTCCAAGGTCAACCTGAAGGAGCTAGAGTAGCAGTTCTTAACTCTGGTTGACACATTACGTATCCTAAGGAATTTAAAAAACCGATGCCTCATACATTCCTACCTTCTCCTATTTTGCCAGAATGATGGAAACAGAAGAAAAGAGGGGAGGTGCCTGCTCAAGCTCTCTGGCCCCACACAAAACATGGAATAGGTCCTTTGGCCACATACATGGAAATCTGCAAGAGAGGTGATATTGGCGACACCAAGGGAATGGGCACAAATGTTACCATGGCGAAGCTGGAAGGGTCTCTGCTGTCACCCAGCACACTGCTGGCACTGTGGTAAACAAACACCTTCCGGGAAACATTCTTGCCAAAAGAATTAATGTATGTAAGGAGCCAAGATAGCATCCCTGAAATATGTGAAGGAAAATGATCCGAAAAAGAAGGAAGCCAAAGGAAAAGGGGTCTGGCTCCCACCAAAGGCCTGTGCTGCCCATGGCAGAGCACTTTGTCGGAACCAATGGGAAAGTACCCGAGGTTCTGGGATCTACTTTCAATGACTTCATGGCATAAAAGTTGTAAAAGAAGAAGAAAAAGGAGAAGGAGGAGGAAGAGGAGGAGGAGGAGGAGGAAGAGGAGGAGGAGAAGGAAAGAAGAACTCCAGACTATAAAAACAAGTAATAAACAAAAACAAAGAAAAAACAGCAACAAAAGTATGGCTTAACTCTTATCCCAAGAGCTTCTAAATTAATTGGGATGAGCTGTGTCTGAGTACTGGAATTTTAAAAAATCTCCCTGCAGGAATTTAATGTGTGGTCAAGATTAAAAATCACTGCCATGGAGGGAAAATGCTAGACTATGGAGAAAACTGTGAGCTACTCTTGGAGGAATGCGAGCTGTTTGACAATGTTCTGTGTTGGGACCAGGGAGTGACTGGAGTCGGGGAGGCAGCCCAGCATTTCCGTAGAAGGATAACATTGACGTCTTCTTAATTCTAGCAACTTTGCTGCAAATATTGGCCAACCTTGAACTTGCAGCGGCTCTGACCTCTGGTCCTGATGCCTTGAAAAATAAAAATGCAGTAGCACAGACTTCCGCTTACGAGGTGCTGAGTGTGAACAGGTACAAGCGCACCAAGCTCAGATCAGTTTTCTGCCTCGTTTCTTTCCTTTCTAAATCCCTAGGCCTGGAGATTCACAAATGTTGGAATACCTCTTAATATAGGTTTTTCCACAAGGGCCAACAATAAAACTCTGCCAAAGGCTGTTTTATGGAGTGAGGAATAATGAATTTTGGTGTCCCTGTGCCGGAAAACTCTCCACCCTAAATCCCATTCACTGTGTCCCCACCCATGCACTAAGTACCCTAAGAGGGCTGATGTCTGCCCCTTCCCATACACACTGCCTAATGCCCTCAGTGGGTAACGAGGTCACAGTTCACAGTAGCAGGTATCAGGAGAAGCACAACAATTTCACAAGAAAGACACCGGATTCATACTCAGCCATAGGCAGAATGGCTAGAAAGACATAAATATTTTAAAGTTACCCTAATGAAAATTCTAAAATACATAAGGAATGGAAAATACTAGCAATATGAAACAAGAACAAAAAGTACAATAACAATAAAGCAGAAATATTAGGTAAGAAAAATATAGTAATGAGAAAGATAATATTGAAATAATCCCAAAAAGGACAAAGAAATGCAAATATGAAATAAAAGTTATAAAAAAAAAGAAATAGTGGAAGAAAGAATTCTGAACAGTAAGAGTTCCATAAAAGACACAAATAATGATGGATAGAAATATTTGAAGGAATAAACTTTTTGGTATTTAAAAATGAAAAGATGAAAAAAATCCCAGATTGTAAGGTACTTTAAACTGATAGGGAGAGGCAATCATACTGAAACACACAATGATTAAATAAAGAAAAGGAGTTGTAAGAGAATAGAACACATAAAGAGGAAATAGACTACTTGACTTTTTAAAGAAACTGAATGTAAGAAATTGTAGCATTTTAACAATGTCTAAGAAAAATATTTTAAAACCTAGAATTTTGTACCTTGGCAAACTGTCTCTCAAATATGAGAGCTAAGTAATGATATTTGCTCTTGTACCAGAGAGTTCAGACATTTTACAATAAAAAGGTCTTCATTGAAAAGAAGTTTGGATAAAGTACTTTAAAAAGTGAAAGTATAAATTCAGGAGATGTTAGAATAAATATATGAAATAAAAATGATTTCAATAGTTTGGTAGTTTTGTTTTTTTGACTCTTAAACATTACTATGGTAGAAAAAATGAAATGGTATCTTTGTAGTAACCTGAAAATTGTGGCAGTCAGAATAGTATCAACAAACTGAGAAATAAATGTTAATTGAAATATAAGATGTTTTATTAGGAGGTAAAAATATATGCTTAATTACAAGAAAAAATCAGAAAATGAGTTAAAAATCAACAAAGAAAAATAGGAATTAAATTAGGTTGGCAGAAAATGTTTCTAAAAAATCTATAATTATAGTATATAAAAGAAGAAAACCAAATGTTGACAGGTTAGGGTGAAAAACACCAAGAAACATTCTGTTTACAATAATTAGACTCACAGCATCAAGATACTAAAAAAAAGTAAATTAAAAAATAGAAAAAAATAATGATGGTGAGTACTAAAGAAAATATTGATATACATATATTAATATCTATTTAAGTCAGAGCAAAGAAGAGCATAATTAGGACTGGGGGATGATGATAAATTACAAAAGAACCTCTAGGTGCATAAAGCAAAATTGAGAGAGGCACCCAATTCTCATGCTAGATGATATCAGAGGAGGTTGAATAGGGAGTCCAAGTTTCTCTGTCAAATTCTTCTTCATGGTCAGTGGATTCCATGTCATGAGCCAACTTGGAAGTCATGAAGTTCCATCCTCCTGCTTATGATGACATCAGGGGGTTTCCAGCAGAGAGTTAGGTCTTTCAACACCACAAATTAGTAATGACATCCCAGCACAGGCCAGAGAAGTTATAAAAAGGCACTGTTGGAACTGTTAGGGGAAGACTGGAGGGGAGCTGGGCTCCCATCTCTGCCCAGAAGTAAAGAAGAGAGCTTACTCCTGAGGTGTTAATGTGCACTAGAGACAGCTAGAAAATTCTACCCCCATCGGGCAGTCACAGACAGACAGAGACAGACAGGCAGACAGACACACACACATACACACTCCCCCTTGTTAAGAGTGATATTATCACAAGGCATCAAGAAAAGAGGTTTAAATAAGATGCAGCATTCCATAATACTCAAAATAACCAGTTTCAAATTAAAAAGTTGTTTATTATATCAAGATTCAGAAAGCTCTCATACTGAATAAGGAAAATAATCATTTGGTTTCAGAACTGAGATGACAAAGACGTTGTAATTAGCCAACAAAAATTTTAAACTAAGCATCATTAAAATGCTTTAATGAAAAATTACACTTGAAGCTGATTAAAAAATAGCTGCAACAACAACAAAAAAAAAAGAACAAGACATAAAGAACCAAGGGAAATTGTAGAACTGCAAGTTATAATCACCAACACAAAGACTATAAAACACAGAAGATGAAAGAAGCATAATAGAAAAAAAAATCTCTGAACAGTTTTACACTATAGATTGTTAAATAATTCAGGAGTCAAAAAAAAAAGTCTTTAAAGATTAAAAAAATCAATTGAAAGGAGTGGAAATAAAATGGCAACAACTCCTTTGTATGGTACCAGTTTTGTGAGCTAAAGCAATTTATGGAAATTTATAGCATTAAATGTATACATTTGAAAAAATAAATAATCTAAGTTTTTACCCCATAATACAGAAAAAGAAGATAAATTCAAAGCAAGAAGGAAGAAAACCATAAAAATAACTGTAAAAATCAATAAAATTGAAAATGGAACGCTAAAGAACTCAATAGAATAAAGAGGTGATTCTTTGAAAGAACAATAAAGTTGACAAACCTTTGGCAAGACCCATAAAGAAAAAATGAGCAAGAATAAATATTAGTATTATTAATGTGCAAACAGGGAATATTTGTACAGACCCTACAGGAATCAAAAGGATAAGGAAATATTGTGAACAACTCTACGCACATAAATGTAACAACTTAGATGAAATGAATACATTTTTGAAAAATACTAACTTTTGTAATTTATCCAACTTGAAGCAAGTAATTTGAATAGTCCTATAATGTTAAGGCAATTGAATCTGTAACTAAGAGAACTTCAAAAAGAAATCTCCAGGCTCTGATGGGCCTACCAAACATTTAAGGAAGAACTAACAAGAATTCTATGCAATCTCTTACAAAAAATAGAAGAGCAGGGAATACTTCCGAATTCACTTTGTGAAACTAGCATTACATTGATACTAAAGGCAGATAGTTAAAAAATTTGCAGAATTGTAACTCTTGTGAATATAAATGAAAAGTTCTTAACAAGATAAAAGAAAATTGAGTTTAGGAAAATATACAAATTATTCTACATCACAAGTGGGATTCATTCCAAAGACGGAAGATTGGTTCAAAAGTTGAAACAAGATCAGAATGCCCATGATAACTGCTTTCACTCAGAAATTTATTTGGGGTCCTATCAGTGAAATAAAGCAAGAAAATAATACTTAAGTATTATAAAAAAAGAATAAAAATTAATTCTTTACTTAATATGACTACTAACACAGAAAATCTAAAATAATTTATAATTTATAAGAATTATAAGAAATGACTGAGTAGTTAGCTAAATTAACATTCAAAGCCAGTTACATTTCTATAAATGCATAGCAAACAACCAGAAAATTAAAGATATTATTTGTAGTATGATCAGAGAGTATCACATGCCTAGAAATAGATCTAGCAAATGTAGTGCAACCTACATAACTTGAGATGTACATGTTTATTGGTAGGAAGAATTATTACTAAATAATATATTTTCTATGTTGATGTGTATATTCAATGCAATTCCAATGAAATCTGAAGAGCTTTTCATGAAAAGTAATAAAGCCTTTTGTGAATTTATAAAAAGGATACAAAGCCAAAAATAACCACAACACTCCTAACGAACAAAAACCGAAAAGGGAAATACTGGGACTTACTATATAATGATAGGAGTTTAGAAGTTTTCAGCAGTAGTATTTCAGGTCAGCTGGGCATGGTAATGCAGACCTGCACTTGCAGCTTTCCAGCTTTTGGGAAGCTGAGGCAGGATGACTGCAAGTTTGCAAACAGCCTGGGCAACTTAGTGACGGAAAGGCTCTGTCTTTAAAAATAAACAAAACATTACGACAGCTATTGCTGATTTAATACTGTCCTTCTTAGAAGGCCTACCAAGCTTCTATTCTTCTATTTCCATTGGTTCTATCTATCACATTGTGTCTTAGTGGGATTTGAATATGTGTGAAAGTATAAAAAAATTTTTTATTGGAAATGAGATATAGTACCCATTGATCATCCTCTGTTACTCGGTTCAGAATGTCCTGTAATTCTTTCACTCTTTGAATGTTTTTATACTTTTTTGTTATGTTTGATATTATTGTATTTGAAACTACGCTCAACTATAGCAGAGAAAGAAATATTGTGATAGCTATTGTTAATGTCCCGTTGTCTTAATGTTAAGTATTGTTTTGCCTATGTTGTCCGGTTCCAATCTGCTCTGTACTGACCTCTTTTGTCTTATTTTCTTTAAAATAAAATGGAAAAAAATAAAATAAAATATAAAGATAAAAATAAATAAATAAATAAATAAATAAAACAAGAGCGATGGTTAAATCTCCAAGCCCACCTCCACAAAGAAGATATAGCTTCCCAGAATATACCTAACATTAGTATGTTGAAAGTTGGTAGAAGTGACAAGTGAGATTAGCAGAGGAAGGCAGGTGTATTAGTCACGCTCCATCACTGGGGTAAAATACTTCATACCACAATTGAGAGGAGGAGAGGGTTATTCTAGCTCACAGTTTCAAAGAGTTCAGTCCGTAGTTAGCTGGTGCTGAGGTAGAAATGACACAGTGGAAGGGTACACTGGAGGAAAGCTGCTTAGGCTATGGCAGCCAAGAAGAAGAGGCCAAGGGGAGAAGCCAGGGAGGGCAACGCAGCCTCTAAACTCAAGCCCGCAGTGACCCACTCCTGCCAACCGGGTCTTACCTCCTAACCACACACTTAGCTACGAACTCATCCCTGAACCAATCTACAGATGAGTATAGCACACCCATGTTCTATTCACCTTCCAAAAGCCCCACCTCGGAACTCGTGAGATTTGGGTGATTACTCTAGGTCTAAGCCATACAGAAGGGCTAGGAAATAAATTTGGAAAAATAGTTATATACCTACAAAAAGATACTTTATATAAAAATGACTTCAAATGAATTAAGAATTTAAGTTTAAATACAAATACTGGAAGGCTTAATAGAAAAAATATGTATCTTAAACAAGAATTCTACTTAATCGCAGGCAAAAAAGCAAGATTTAAGGATACAATATTTAATAAACAATACAGAAAACATTGGCTTGAAAAGCAAAGGTTATGCTAGGTGTGGTGCTACACAGTTGTAATCTCAGCACACAGGAGGCTGAGGCATAAGGATCACCATAAATCTGAGGCCATCTTAGATTATGTAGTGAGTTCAAGACCAGCCTGCCTGCACTACATAGCAAGACACTGGCAAAAAGCAAAACAAAACAAAAAAAGACAGGAAAGAGGAAAAGAATAGATTCATAAGTTTGTGTAACGGTAAGAAATTTTCTTCATTAAAAGAACTTCAGAGCTGGGGATGATGGCACACATCTGTAATCCCAACTACTTGAGAGACTGAGGCAGGAAGATTGTAAGTTTGAGCCTAGCATAGACCATTTAGTGACTTAGTGACACTCTTGTGTCAAAATAAAAACATTTTTAAAAGTGCTGGGAATGTGGTTTAGTGTTGCTTTGGATTTAATCTGTGTTGACAAACAAAACAAAACAAAACAAAACAAGTTAGAGACAATGAATGGATAAATTCAGGGTAGGCAAATATGTGTACACAAAGCACGAGAAGTAAGGATTTATTAAAAAATATCCAACTAAGTCCTACAAATCCTTAAGAAAAATCAGAGTTGCTAGTAATATGAGCAAAACACAAGAGAGTTTTTACATAACAGAGAATATGTGTGTCCCTTAGGTATATGAAAATGTTCAAAATCATTGGTAGTCAGGGAAATGCCAATATCAACATCTTAATTATGTAACAATTTACATTACTTTTGTTGTCAAATATCAAATGTTGTTGTCAAATACCAAATATTGGTGACTACATAGACCCACAGGATGGGTGACCCACAGGATAGAGTGTGATTGTTTCAACCACTTTAGAAAATGATTTTGTATAATGTCTTTGAATTGACCATTTATCTTCTTCAGACTGACAACACCACTTCTAGGTTTTTAATCCTAGAACGAATTTTGCACTTGTATAACCAAAGATACATGCATTCTTCAAACTGCAAAAGTTTGAAATCAGTTCAAATATTTTTTGACGGGACAATGGGTCATTATACTGTGCTATATTTATAGATAAAATACTATAACTTAGTTGACACAAATGAAGTGTAGTGACATGTAGCAACGTGGATGAGTGTTAGCAAGCAAGGAAATGGAAGAGAGCAGTCCTGAAATATTTTAAAGGATTTATAAAGTAAAAACTAATTTAAACTACACTGCTAGGAATGCATATTGGTTTTGTTTGTTTGTTTTTATGGTGCTGAGAATTGAACCCAGGGAGAGCTGAGTTACATGCCCAGTCCTTTTAAATTTCCAGAAGTGTCTCTCTAAGTTACCTAGGCTGGTCTTCAATTTACCATCCGCCTGAAACAGCCTTTTGAGTAGCTGGGGTTAAAGATGATGCCGCCATGCCTAGCAGGAATGCACCTTGTTTTGAATTTTGTACCATGTGTAGGTGCTATCTATTTTTAAAAAGAAAAAGGTAAGTAGACAATGCTGTCCTTGATGGAGCCCTGGAAGTTACTGGAATTCTTTGGTAAATTACTTGGTAAGAACATTATTTTGCTCTTTGAGTTTTAGACATTGATGTAGTAGTACATGTTTGCAGATAAACATGCAGAATAAAACTGTGTGTATATGTAGATATGGATAACAATTAACTATGGGCAAGTTTAGTTCTCTGAAAGGAAGACACACATAAGACTCAAGAGAAAGGAATCGTAGACTACGAGAATGGTGTTTCCGTAACATCTGGGGAATCGTGAATCTCAAGTGTAAAATTTTTAAATTATATGCTTTGTTTTACAAAATTTAAGCTATTTGAACTTTCAAGCAGTTATCAGAATGATTTCCCTATAGTAACTCAAACTGCTTATCAATTGAATATGTTGGAATTAATTGTGTACATACTTTGAAATATTACAGAAAAATAAAATGAAATATTTTAATGTCTTAATATCAAAATCCTTGTGAGACTAAAATACTTAAATTTTAAAGTTTTCCTTGGTTTGTTGTGGTTTCTCTAGTAACTTGCTAAAAGGACCACTAAGCTTAATTGTTTTGTTTTGATTTTATTGTTGTCATTTCTTGCTTAGTTTCCTGTTGATAGAGCCTGTGACTCTATCTTTACCAAATAGTCTCATGTTCGCGCAGGAGCTGTTATGCCTATAGCACACACAGCTAGTATAAGTTAACTGCCTTCTCAAAATAATGTAAAAACTTATATTTCTTGGAACAAATATGAGTAAAAATCCTTCTAGATAAATTATGATCATCCTAGAAGTAGAAAATAACCTGTTGATTTTACACGCTATTGGTCTAAACTTTAGAATAATGAGCACCTTACAGTTTAAGTTTCCTTCCTGCAAAAGTGAAGCAAGCTAATGGGGAAAGAGAGCTCTAGGTTAACTTGTCCTTCCTTGGCTTCATTCTAGAGCAGCCTAGGTCCCCTAACCACAGCCATTCCTCTCATAGACAGTTGTACTGAATAAGTCTGAATTTTGCCAGATATGTGTGGACAAGTGGTGAAACAGGAAAATTTCATCTTCTTACCTGTTTGGGCCCTAGCTATGACATGTCTTCATTGAAATTTGCTCTGAAAAAAGAAAAAAAAATTCTCGCCAACCTAGGAGAATTTAAATTTAAGTAAGTTTAAATCATTCTCCTCCTTCCATGTATCTATGCATTTTTAAGGTAACCGAACTGAGGAATGAAAAGCTTATCTGCCAGGAAAAGTTACTGTAAGCAGCAAACAGAAGCAGAAGGTGGGAGACATTTGACAGGAAGAAGGGTTGAGCATAGGAACTTGCCCTGTCCCCCACGAAATGATGCTACAGGTACTGTGCCATGGATGTCTGAACCCACACTTGTTTAGGCTCTATGTGCCTACATTAGGGACTAAAATTTTTTTTTAGGTGGGGAGGAGACTGACAAAACCTGATGTATTTAGCTGATGTATTTAGTTCTTTCTCAGCTTGCAGAATTAAAACTAATTAGCCAAAATAAGAATTCTATAAGCAGCTTAAATCCAAATGGGAAATCCACGCTCAGTGGAAAGCTAGATCAGATGAATATGAAAGATTAAAGAGAAATAGTCATGTCCTGTGGGATAAAAATGGCAAAACTAGAAGATTTTACAGTTAAGCTGAAAGATGCAATAAGAATAAGAAAAGGATAAAGGCAAAGATCCTTTAAGCAGATTCACGTCAAGCACAACACTCAATCACAAGGTTGGCAAGGGAAGACACAAAGAGCAGTAGAATGTTTTCATACACGAGATGCACAAGCATTTGGATGAGCACACTCTGATAATTTCAGTGTAGAAAAGAACTAACCAAGGAAATCCAGCATCACTGTCTCTTTGCACATTTGTAGCTCATAGAGAATTTATACCATGAAAGTTAAGGAAAACGAACATAATAGTTCTATATTTTTAAAAGATTACTGTGGTGTAAACAGTAACTTACCTAAAATGGTTTGAAGTCAACATTAACTTCAAACTATTGCTGACAAATAATGCCACATTTTACAGTTTCCCTCATGGCCCTTCATAGAACAAAAATGACAAATATATGTAAATTAATAATATACTGCTATAGAAAACAAAGTAACATTATGTTCACTATTTTGTTTATAATCACCTCTCTTTGGTCACATTTCTGTGTATCCTGACAAATAACATCCTTACACTTTCCATCATTTTGTATTTGTTTTGTTCACACATTACATATACATTCTAGGGCAGTCAAAAGCAGATCATAAAATTCTGCCATTCGGAAAGCTCAAAGACATATGGTGTACTGAAAAAAGAAGGCCAACAAGGCCACTACATGTCATCAAGAGGGTATAGAAATAAAACCGAACTGTGATCTGGTTTGAGCTGCCAGCTAGAGCTGTAGTGATGCCTACATATAGAGTGTAAAATTGCGTCTACCAGCCTACACATGTCATCTGTTCACCTGCGACTGCCAACTCTGCTTGAGATGGACAGACACTAGTATTCCTAATCTCTGTCTGTCTGTCTATCACCATCTTTCTATCATCTATAGTATTTTTCTATCATCTATAGTATTTGTTACCTATCATCTATCTGTGCATCTATCCATCCATTCATTTATCTAACTGTTCTATCATTCTCTTTTCTTTTCCTCGTGGCTCATCGTAGTTTGGATCTTGAATGTCATCCAACGGCCCATGTGTTAAAGACTTGGTCTCTGGCCTGTGTCACTGTTGGGAGGTGGTGGAATTTTAAGTAGATGGCGCCGAGTGGGTAGAAATCAGGTCTCTGGGGGTGTGCTCTTGAAGGAGACACTGTGATCCCCCAGCCCCTTCCCATCACTCTTCGTTCCTGCTGCCATGAAGTGAGCAAACTCCTCAGCCATATGTTCTCACTATGAAATGCTGGTTCATCATGGGCCATAAAGCAAATGGGTCTAAGTGACCTTGAACTGAAACCCCTGCAATTGTGAGCCAAAATAAACCTTTTTTCCTTAACGTTATTGTCTTAGCTTACTTTTCTGTTACTGAGACACAGTACCCAACACCTGCAAGTTAAAGGAGGAAAGATTTATTTTGTCTTACAGGTTATGGAGGTTTAGTCTATAGTTTGCTGGTTCCAAAACATGGCAGCATAGCATAGTAGAAACATTTGAGAGAGAGAGAGAGAGAGAGAGAGAGAGACAGAGACAGAGAGAGAGAGAGAGAGAGAGACAGACAGAGAGAGAGAGAGACAGAGAAAGAGAGATTAAAGGAGGACAGAGAGAGGGGTACACTTCTAGGCTGTGTCCCCAATGATCCACCTCCTCCAACCAGGCTTCAACACCCAACATCATATTTAGCTACAAACTCATCACTGGGCTATTCCACTGATGAGTATCATGGCTTCACGATCTGATCACCTCCCCAAAGCCCAATCTATGATGCTTTGGGGGCATCTAGATACAAACCATAACATCAATTATCTCAGAGTCAGAATCCTGCCAGCCCCTGGCTTCCTCATTCTCACCTCCTCATGCAAAAAACTGAGGTTCGGATCTCTAGAAGCAACACAGATTGTGGCAAGACAGAAGCATCAACTCCAGGAGGAAATCTCCCCAACCACATCTCAGCCCCTGCTGCCACTGTCCAACTCGGGAGCTGGTCTCCCAAGTGCCATTGCTGGTCTAGCATTGTATGAACTTGGTAAGGACAATCACAGAGTTTGGCTTCTCTGCTGAAATGTGGGACAATCTTATGCCAATCTTGTGTGCACACGTATACATATGGTCTTCCTAGCCCTCGAAAACTGAGTAGAATGAAAGGCGGCCAGGAGAGCGAGTTGATAGCTGTTTTCCTTCTCTGAGCCAGGGACTGACTCATCAGGAAGATTACTACTTCTCAGGCCACCATTAAAGCTAGGCTGGTGGTAAGACACCATCTCTTCATACTCAGTGTTCCTTTATGTCCAGTAATCAGGAAAAAGGGCCTCAAAAGCCAGTAACATAAAAATCAGGAAGTGTGATACTACTGAATGTCTTCTTGCTCAATTTTTGTACCCCCTGACTCCCACATGGCCATCCTTCCTTTGTGATGGCTGTCCTGCCCCATCCAACCAGCATCAGGTCTGGCCACATGACTCCTTCTAACCCGTGGAAAGTGACTGTGAAGGGCAGCAGAGCATTCCTGCGCAGAAGCAATGAGAGCTGTCACTTGCTTTGCTCTGTAGAGAGCCTCTGTCATGCCAGTATGTACCATGTCTAATAGCAGCTGTGCTTCAGTCCAGCTTCTGATCCATGATACGCAGCCAGCAGATAATGAATACATGACGTGAACCAGGAGCAAACTTTGAACATTGCTGAACATTGGCATTGTTTATTACCCAGGTTGCTTTTCAGATCTTGAAATTGAGTCTGAAGCCAGAACGAGCTTTTTATTTTTAACTTTGAAGAAAATAATAGAAATTTTAAAATTATTATGGCAAAACATACTGCTTTATAAAAAAGCAGAAAAATATAATCTTTGCTGAAAAGAATTTTTAAATGATGGTTTCAAAGTTAATTTTTTTGTTTTTGTTTTTTTGGTACTGAGACTTGAACTCAGGACCTTGTGCTTGCCAGGCAGGTGCTTATGCCACTGAGCTATATCCTAACCCAACGTCAAAGTTTTTGATGGCAGAATCTTGTATTCAAATGAAAGCGCTGGAAGACAAGGGGTAGGTTCTTCCATGGAGAAAATGGGCTGTTTTGCCATCAAACATCCTTGAAAGAGTCAGAGTGTATCACCGGAAGTGAACATTTGGAAATTGATGAGCACGATACCCCTCCTCTCTGAACCTAGGGGCCAGGGGGGTTGGGCATTCTCAAGGATATTCTTATATAACTCAGTAGTAGTGTCCCCAGGCCTATGGGACAAACTAGGGCCGTAAGGTAGAGACAGTCTGGGAATACATGTGGGCTCTGAATCCTGAGAATAATCACATTTAGAAGTCAATTTTAACTTACTTTGTGTGTGTGTGTGTGTGTGTGTGTGTGTTTCTCCATTATTTTCTTGAAAGCTCTAGTTCAATCTTGTGAGCCTCATCTCACTTGTGATATGGGGGGGATTAAGGGTAACTTAAAGTAAATTGAAGTGCTGAAACTCTCTGAGACAGCTGGCAGTGGGATGGAAAGTGCTGAGAAGGGGGATTTGGGAAAGCTGCCTGTGTCCAGTGAAGTTGAAGGTAGGAGCTTCAGACCAAACAGATGAAAGACCTGAACGTCAACCTCCCAGTGCAATGAGCTGTCTCAGACATGTTGGAAGCAGCAAGGAACCTTGAAGACGGACCAAGGGCTGCCATCGGTCAGGTGGGTGCTGAGCTGTTGCTGGGTAAACATATAGTTATTTTGACTAAGTTATAGCATTTGTTTCTACAAACTGATGAATGTGGAGGATAAAATTAATAGTTGCAATACTTCACCCCTCTCTATGCCTTATCATGTGAACCTAACAGTCTTCTTCACAAATAAGTATATTTCCATACCACTTGAACTTGGTCTTAGTCCTACGGCTTGCTTTGGTCCATGAGATGTTAATACGTGTGGCACAGCAAGGAGCTGTAAGATGCTTGAACAGTGGGACTGGTCTTGCACATTTTGGTCATTCTGACAAGAAGACCGTGTCTGGGGTGACCTGCTGGTATGAGAAAGATATATGTGGAGCACAGCCACCAGCCCACTGATGAACAAGAAATACTTACTGTTTTGCTACAGCGGTTTCAAGGTCCATTGTTTACAGCAATAGTTGAATAATATGATAGAATACTTGAATAATCCAACAGTTCAATAGTTGTGTTAGGGGCAAAAGAAAGAGAACAGAGATAGGAAATTTTTCTTTCTTTCTTTCTTTCTTTCTTTCTTTCTTTCTTTCTTTCTTTCTTTCTTCTTTCTCTTTCTTTCTTCTTCTTCTTCTTCTTCTTTTCTTTCTTTCTTTCTTTCTTTCTTTCTTTCTTTCTTTCTTTCTTTTTCAGAAAACTGAAATGAAGAAATGTGAATGGGAAGAGTTTGGGGGTTAGAAGGAGAGAGACGAAGGCAGGGTTTTCTCTATGGTTTTCTGGAGAAGAACAAGGTAGAAATTTCCCCATATACTGTATGCATATCTCAGCAACCTCTATGGGTAATATTCTTTCATTGTAATTTTAAGAGGATGAACTTGCGTAAAAATGATAAAAAATTGCAGACTTGCAGGAAAAAAGAAAAAAGACTGACAGGAGGGGAAAATGATCCTAGTCACCTTGCTATTGTAATTTTAGGCTGGAGAAGGAAACTTTCTAACCAGATTGCAACCCAGGAGAGTACTTCAAAGTCCCTTTATCCCCAAAATCCTATATTTGCTATCATCCAATGACTCATCCAGCAAAAACCATTTGCTACCTCGCTAGACTTTTGCTTGTTACCTATTACACATTCTCTTAGAGCTTGATTGGGCATTCATATTAACCACACAGCAAATTACATCTGGAGTGGCGAGACGAGGGGACAGGCGCATGGCTTCTTCGTGTCCTGGCCCTTTTTGATTTTCTCATGTTAGAGAAGAAAACTTAGTTCAACCTGCACCTGAGGGAGTAGCGCGATGTTCACAACAGGCTGCGGCACGGGAGCTCTCCCTTCTGTTCTGCCCAAGAGTAGAGCAGCTGCAGCAAACACAAGGGGAGATGGGAAGAAAGTGAACCTTCCAGGTGAGATCCAGGAAATGAAAATAATTCAACTTTTCTACAGACAGTGTCACTGTTTTGGAAGAAGATGCCATTGTTGTGGAAGAAGAAATTACTACCTTCTTTTTCCAGGCGATTAATCCTGATATCACTTACCAAGCTACTGAATGAATCCTATTTTAGGCAGTGAAAATTTTACATTTGGAAAATATTTAAGTAGTTCCTATGATACATTTTTTTCAAAGTCTGGTGCTTGAGTAAAGTAAGTTATATGATATTCCAAATTGCTTAAGCAAGAAAAAGAAAATAGAAGTCTGAGATAATGAAGCACTTTTTGTTATTGTGTGTGTGTGTGTGTGTGTGTGTGTGCACTTAGGACTTTCTTACCCAAGGTCCTACATTCCTGGTCCTTATTTTTTATTTTTGGACAGGCTCTTCTTAAATTGCTAAGTTGCCCTGGCTGGTCTTGTACTTGGGATCCTCCTGCCTCTGTTTCCTACCATATGCAGCTGCAATGAAATATTTTTTTAAAAGGTAGATGCCTCAGAATTTGTGCATTAAAATGGGCAATCTGGAGGAACATGTGTCTGATAGTGTCTTTCCCAAAGTAATCTCTCATGTGGAGATTACACACTTATTTAGGTCGTATTAATACAGGAGGCAGGGCGTGGCAAAGCTGGCTTGAGAAATGGGTAGGGCCTGCAATTGCAGGATCGCAGGGTGTGCCAGGGGATTGTCAGGATGCTAAACATTGAAAGTGTTGTGGATTCCCAGGATATGTGGACTGCGTAAAGGAGGCCAGACTCCACATGGAGCCCACAGTAGTCACTCCTCCCGATAGCTGGCTCTGCAGCTTCCGGACAGAGTGTGCTTTTATTTTTTCTGTATCTTTTCTTTTGTTTGGCCCAAATTCACTCTACAGAGCTAGTGCCACCCTTACTCCTTCACCACTCATTTTTCAAGTAAACTTTTGGCACTGTTTTTTTGACTGTCTTATGCAATTGTTTGAGACAAGACTTAGAATACTTTTAATTGGTGAGCCATTTTTAAAGGATCTATGTGACAACAGTACAACGGCTCAAAATATTAAACACACTTATTTCCCTTTTAGAAACGCTTCTGGAGCTTGCTGCTTGAGAATATAAATATCCTAAGTAACAGTACATGTTGACTTTTAGGGGTGAATTTTATTTTTGAAAGTAGCTATCAACTATTCTAAGTCTTTAGGTGATGCAAATCAAAGTTTTCAGGTTGAATTTCCTTATATGTTTAGCATTGCACTGGATGTATATGTGGAATGATTACTCTCTGGGAGACAAACTTTGTATCTTGATCATACTGTATTTGATAAAGTGAAATTACTATCACTCTGTAGTCAGACTTGTGTCTGAATCAAAGGAGACCAATGAACATTTGTGCATCTTTTTCCTTTGGAAGCTTTCAGTTTTCTTCTTCGAGTTCAGTGCATTATGTGGTGTCTGTATTATCTTCAAGAAGAAGCTAGTGATCAGAGAGAAGATAAAGTAAGCATAAGTCAATTAGGTATTAGTCGGTAGGAATGAGCGGAAGCTGATGCTGAGTGGGTTTGAGGACTTGGAAAACTGACTTGCACTGGCACAGTCAGTGTTCCAAAGGGAACAGTGGATGAAGGTTCAGTTCAGCATGAATTGGGTCCAAGGAGAGTTTCAGTGTGGGGGGTGGAATCAGGCAGTGAAGGAACAGGCTGTAACACAATCCATGTCGGAAAAGAAAGAGTGGGAAGTAGGGTCAACTAGAACCCCCAAACAGGGTGCAGTTGCAGAAAGGAATGGGAATATTAGATGGGAGAACCAAAATAGAAGGGCAGAGGACATTGGAGCAACATAGTAAAAGAGGCAAAACCTTCCCATTAAGGCCAAGGTTCAGCTGAGTCTATTGGATCCTGATCTTTGGCTGCTGAAGTTCTTTCAGTTCACCCATAAGACATTATTATTATTATTATTATTGTTATTATTATTATTGTTATTGTTATTATTTTTTAAGGGTCTCATTATAGGCTAAACACTATGCTTAGTACTGAAGATGCAAAAAATCAGCCTCAGTGTCAGTTTTGAGGGTAGTACTAACTACACCATTATACTTTAGTGTTTTATAAGCAAGAAGAACTGAGGAGGGGCATCTAACTCAGGCTGGGTATAAAGAAGCTATGACAGCTCCCCGGAGTCCTGAGGTACTAAAGAAGTGTTAGCAAGGAAAAGATGTGAGGAAGAGGCATTTGAGATGGATGAAGCAGCATGTGCCACAAAAAGAAAAGGTGAGAGCCTGGTGCATTTTAAGACTCAGATGCAAATAGTTCAGAGTAACTAAATTCATGGGAGCGATGCCAATGGACATCATAGCTGTGAATTCATTGTCACTCTAAGGGGTTTGTAAATTTCAACAGGCAAATCCCAACTGCCAGAGATCAGGCTCCCAAATTAGTGCTCTGGCTAAGATTGGTCCAGTTGGATGGAATTGAGCCTTTGGGAGAATAAAATAGAGTGGGTATTTTAGGTAAAGCATAGTAAAGAGTAGGTATAATAAATATATTGAAACTTTCTTAGAAAATTAAAGTTATTCCAAATGGAAGTCATTTTAACTAGTAAAGGCTGGTTAAGTCTGGGAATGATGTTTGGTCTTCATCTTAATAATTACTGTATTGAGAATAATACAGTACTGAGTTATATCTCATGTTCAAGCTAAGGAAGTGAGTTCTCTTAATTTAGTGTTTTGGTTATCTACTATTTTAACATATTACTTTTAACAGTGTCTGCCAAGTGTCCATGCTTGTTAAGAGGTTTGTAAAATTAAGAGTATACATGAAACTTAAATGCTATTTAATGACATTTCAAAAATTTTATGATGGTTTCATTGTTCCATTGTTTTTCAACATTAGGTTTATTAAATAAACTCAAAAGTTAAAAACTTGCCATATGGAAAGAGTGAATTTCAGCTACTTAAATGAAGAGACAATTGGACTAGTGTTAATAAAATATTCAAAATGCATTCTGTGATTGGTTGCTTCTTTATCAAATTTTAGCAATTTAATCAGGAGAACTCAGTTAAGTTTGAAGGAGAGCTGCCAAGGTCATATCTAAGTTTGTGTGCTCTGGGGTTGGGAATTGAGACTGGATATTTTATTGAGGAAATGCCTTCTCTCTATGACAGCTTGGCTATTGTTCTATGTATTAAGAAGGTTTATGTGTTGTGATAATATTTTAATGAAAGATCATTCTAGATATTTCTAGGTTTTTTTCCAAAGATGTTTTCTAAATTATCTACTAACTTGTTGCTTTGCCAATGTTTCAATTTTATGTCATTAAAGAAATAAATGCAGACAACAGTAGCAAATTACAGCAGCATAAAACTCCTTAGCAACACTACATTCTACAAAGTCGGAGAATAAAATAGAATGGGATATACTAGATAAAGCATAGTAAGCAGTAAGTATAATGAATATATTGAAGCTTTCTTAGAAAATTAAATAGTAATTCCAAATGGAAGTATTTTAGTCTGAAAATTTTCTGAATAGTACAAAACAACAACTATACCACTAAAAAGATTCCAGCTAACACATTACTCAGAAACAGCTTAAGAGATTTTAAAAAAAATAATGACATTTCATCAAAGAAATGGAATCTCTATGCTTCCTATGGTAGCATTTCCTCAGATGGCAGATTTGTTTGCATCTTGATAACCACACCTATGGCCTCCTAGTCACCAATGTCAAGAGGAAGTAAGATGCTAGAGAATGTCATCAGGACAAGCTGATTTAATGAGAAGCTTAAATTATAATCAGGGTAATTACTTGAAAAACTAAAAGACACAGAAATCTCACCACATGGTTTGATATATTTAGGGAAGCTGTATCCTTTAATTCTGTGGTAAACAATGTTAGTGCTAACAGAATTCTTCATCAATAATTTTGTTTGGCTTCACGATAGGATGTTATTCTTTCTAGTATAAGAAAGCTGTGACAAGGTGGAGGAGAATCAGTTTTCAAAGATCAGAGAGCTTTGCACTGGATACCTCCATTTTCATGAAAACTCTTCAGCCATGCTCTTGTGTCTCCCAAATGTTCCCAGGATTTATGGAGGATGGTGGGATATAGAAGAATGGTGGCATTTGTGGTGGAAAAGATAGTGAAAGTTGAAAAGTTCCTTAGATTACCCTAGCACTTCTTGGGTTTTCAGTATCTCCAATTCTGAGTTTTTTTTTTTTTTCTGGGAGTGAGGGAGTCTTGAGGACTGAACTGACTTACTTCTTGTTGATTCAGCTTCCTGTAAGGGTCTGATATGTAACTGTCTCCCTTCTGCAAAGTCAGTTGATACTTATGTTTCTAGTTATAAATTTAAAACATATTATTGACGTCTCAGGCCAGTGTTCTTTCTCTTCTTGGTTCGTGCTTGTGGTGGCTCTTTGTCAAGTTATTTAATCCTTAACTGTTATTTTAGTGGGCTTTTAGAGACAGGAACAGGCAACATGATATTCTGTTCCCTATGCTTGACTAGACATTTCTAAAGCACCTTTTCAAACTTTCAAAGTGATACGATGGGTATTCTCTTCCTTTTTGCATTCATAATGTTTACAGGACTGTTTTTCACAATTGTTTGGTGATGTACATCAGAAAGGACCATGCAAAAATATCTGCATTATGTACTGAGGATCTCTAAGGATAAAAAAGTCAACCCATGGTCAGAATGAGCACAGCAAAGTTAACTCAGCAACACTTACATGTTGGAGGAATAAGACTTCTGAGTAGAGAAAGAATCTATTATTTGTTTTTTGGCACAGATTCAAGGACTCTTGTGTGACTCTTATTGGGAGAACAACTACGAGCAAAAGTGGAGAGAGCTAAACTCTGAAATATTTGGGTATGAGCAGTACTCCTATGGGAGCTGCATAAGCCCAGTTCAATAAAACAAATGTATATTTTTAACTTGGCTGCTAGATTGACAACACAAATCTAGTGGTTTAGAATTCTAGATTTTAAACTTTAGGGACACAGATCATGAATCCTTTGTTTCCTGTTATATCACCAGAATCTTGCATAGTGCCCAGGAATCTATAATGTTGGATTGAATGATACCTGGCTGCAGGACTTGGTGGCTAAAAGCCATCCTAAGAAATAGGCTTTGTGATACAGGAAAGAGAAGCATCTGTAAGTGTTGACTAAGAAGAGATTTTGTTGAGGCTCAGGAGGCAGGAAGGGCAGACTTTTATAGAGTTTCATAAAAGCATTTATGGGAGGTCTTGTGGAAAAGGGGAAAAATCTGGGAAACAATTGATGACAGTGGACATATCTTCTTTGTGAAAGATGTCCTGGGATCTTCTAGAAATCATTGAGGGATATTTGCCATAAAGCTTCAATTCCTGCAAAGCAACATTATATTTCAATTGGAGCCATAAAATATGAACAGGAACCATTGAACATGAATGCAACACAAACCACCATCCTTGAAGCCAAAGAAGACATGGGTAATTTGAATCATCATGATGATCTAGGTTATGGTAGACACACTCTAAGATGATCCCAGTAAACTCTGCCTCTTGTTATTCATGCACTTTGGTAGCCACTCTTAGTTTAGATAGTCACTAGGGTACTGTGGAATCTGGTGTGTGATATCTAAGGCTAGGTCTTAGAGGACAGTGTAGTTTCTGCTTTGCTCTCACTTTTGGATCAGTCACCATAAGGAAGAAAGCTGCCGTGTTGAAAGGCACTCAGCAGCCCTGTGGAAAAGCCTAGATAGCAAGGAACTGACAGCAGCACCAATGAGCAGAAAGCACGTACTACTGCTAACAAAGCCTTCCAACCTTGGGAAGACTGGCACCACTGACATTACAACTGCATTCTCATTCAAGACAGTGAGTCATTACGACATAGCTAGGCTACTCCCAATTTATGACTCACAGGAATGATGAGATAAGATCTGTTTATTACTTGAAATTTCTGAGCTCTAGAGTGATTTTTAATGAGCCGGAGATAATTAATACACAGGTAAACATGTATGCTCTAAAAGCGACTAACTTTCATGTGATGTAAATTTATCAGGTAAAGGAAGATTCTAATACAGTATAAAAATGACAGTGATGATGGGCTGGGGATCTAGCTCAGTGTCACTGCACCTGCTGGGCAAGTGTGAGGACATGAGTTCAATTCCTGGTTCAAAAAAGAGGCAATGATGAAAAGTCATTAAATACAAATTCTGAAATGTACTAAGTACATTAGTATGTAGCAGGAGATCTCAAGCCTGCTTTGGGAACACCCCAATGTATTGGAAAGGCTGAAATTTTAATTTGCGTAGATATATGAAATAAATGACGGCCTTTGATTTTGTATAATATGCCTGGAAAGAAAACCTCAAGTAAAGTAATTAATCTTGCATGAAATAGTATTAGCACTCCTTATTAGGAGCTGTGTAATTGTATGGGATACTGAAATGTCCCTAAATGAATAATTAGTAAGGCATGTGTGTCTGTTCAGTGTATTTCTACTATCTATTCAACATATTTTTTCATTTATGGTGTTACATCAGTCTCTAAGGATTGCCACTGATTCTTCAAAGTCTTTACAGTGATCTGTGAGAGTTTTACCACCTTCATTTTAAAGCAGGCTTTGTTAGCGGCCTCAGCAATCTACTTGGTGGGCTGATATTTTTGACAGTCCTTACTAGGATTTAATAATCTGATTCCAACTGTTAGAGGGACCTCTGTTCCCCAACCTATGGTCAGTCAGACTTTGTACCCAGCCTCATTACTACCTATGCTTCAGGTACATTTTTCGCCCATTGTTGGCAGTTCTGTTTACTTTGCTTCTCATCTCACTGTGTTGACGCTGATCTTCCTTTTGAATTTAAACTCATTTTTATGCATAGGACCACAGCCTGCCTCCTTTTGCCTGAATTCTTATGTACCTATTCTATGTCCAAGCCCTTTAATTTTTCTCTGTTCAGTGAGTTTCTTTTCTGGACCCTTAAACATACATAGAGGTTGTCTGTTAGACTTTGCACTTGAGGTATCCGTTCACATTCTTATTGCCACCATCTTGAGTATCCACCCCCGTTAAGCTATACTATGAAGTTCTGAAAAGAGTGACACAGCACAGATTAGGTCCTGTCCTCCAGAAGGCAAAGTTCTGCAGGAAGACTAGGTGTGTAGAATAATTATACTTAAAGCTGAGTGTGGTAAGCCTTATGGGGCTGTCTAGGCAACATGGTAAAGAGATCAGGCCAGAGATTAGAGAGTGCATGGTGGTGTAGTGACTTCAGGGCTTTGGGGAATAAGAGGACTGGGTTAGGTGAAGATGGGACCATAAAGAAGGCTCAGGAAACAGCAACAGTGTTGAGATGGAGGAGAATGGTAAGAGGAAAAGCAAGAGTATGGTGAGAGCTTGCATGGTAGGAAAAGAACACCATAATCAGAAATGAGTTTAAAGACCACAGTAGAACTAGCACAGGATTTACAAAATAAAGGTCTAAAATTCCAATTCAGCCACTAAATGATGGGATGAGAGTCATGTTCTGTGTAAAGTAAGTCATGAGGACAAATTGATTAAAGCTGGTGAAAATATTAGGGAAATTTTGACATGAGATCAAAACATTCAATGAATGTTAGTCAAATGCAGGAGAAGAGTAGGAACTTGGTTGGAAAGACAGTTTGAGTTCATGTTCCACAAAGTCTTGCATATCAGGCTGAGGAATCTATGCCAGTGGGGAACTATTGATGACCAAAGTAAGAATTTATGAGAGTTTCAAAGGCAGCGGCATATAAAATGGTTTGTGGGAGCAGATCTTGGAGGAAGGGCTATTATTCATGTGATTGTAATAAAATATTTGTGAAATTATAAATACCTGAACTATTTAAGTAGAAGAGAAAATGGAGAAGGGACAGATGCCCCAAAACAGTGGAAGAATCTGGAAATTTTGACAAAAACCAGAATTCTCCCTAAATTTGCTTCTGTGCTGAAACAGTCTGAGAAGTGAAACAAGCCAGGCTATGTTTCATCTTAATGACTGAAAACACAACAAATGTTAGCTGAGCAGCTAGCATATACAGGGTGCAGTTTATGATCTTGCATTAATCCTCACAAAGCCCCAAGAAGTGGGTACTGGTATAGGTTCCATTTTACAAATGAGGACACTGAAGCTTACAGAGGTTAAGGATGCTGACCAAAGTCATACAAACTCCAGAAGTTCATAAAATACCTTTCTTGGAAGATGCAGTTAAAACTATTGTAAGAAGGACAATAGTTCATACATGAAAACCTATTTAGTAAGATCTGGCTCCTTTTAGAAAGTCTGGTACTCAGCAAATTTCACAAAGGATAAAGCTAAGTAGTCAAAATGGTCTTCACAAATAAATTAACACTGTAGACATACCTGCTATTCAGTTTTGACAATTTATTTGTTGACTGTCCTGACTAGAAGGTCCTGATAATGGGGGATATTTAAGCAAGTTTTATCAGAGGTTCTTCATGTTTGTTTTCCTTAATGCTTCACATTTTTATGGCAGCAAAAACATTGTTTTAACTATAACTTTCTGATTCTTAAGATATTTCTTTAGAATTCTGAAGATATTAACTGAAGCTTAAATTAACTGAAATTAAATTAACTATATATGAAGTAAAGTAATTTGTATATGATACTGTAGAATATGCAAAATAAATTAGATGTTTTATCAATTCTTGGTACTAAAAAGGGAGAGAGAGTGAGAGACAGACAGAGAGAGAGAGAGAGAGAGAGAGAGAGAGAGAGAGAGATTTGACAGATTTGGAGGAACACAGGCCAAGATGATAGCAACTGAAGTAAACAAACAACTTAATGCTTGTATAGTTTGACTGTATACTCTGAATGACTTTGCAGACCTAATCTGGTAGTCTGAGCATCTATTTAGAGGATAAAAATATTCAATACAGTAACTATTGGGATTATCTATTGTCTTGTTTTTGTAATTCAACATGGTTCTCATTTTTTTACTTTTTTCATTTTATTGTTTTGTTTTATTTCCTTTAAAATAAAAATAAAGCAATTTGAAGTTACTCAATACATAAGAATAAGATAAGAATTTCTTTCTGGTAAATTTTATTGTACATGGTATTTATGTAAAAAGCATGCAATGATCCAAAAATGTTCATATTATACAAGGGAAAAGGTCATTATCAAGTGACCTTTCCAGATTTCCAATGAAAATCTGGAAAAAAATTAGAAATTTTGTGCTATTTTGGATTATGGCGAAAAAAATTCTGTTCCCTCCCCCAAATTCCTAATACGAGTGAAGAATTTCTCCTGAGCAGTGATCCAATTCATGTGCTAGAGGCAAAGACCAAAATGAGGAGGCCAGAACATCTGGAATGGCAAACTAGGCTAATAACAAGCACTCAGATTCCAGTGGAGTGGCCACTGACTCCACCAACATTCCATGCCTCAAAGTATAGTCAAGAGTCTTGGGACACATGAAAACTCACAGTCAGGTCTCTGTTTTGCCTCTTTTCCTTCTAAAGAGCAGAGTTATTTTCCTTTCCACTAGAACTAAGGATCTTTGTTTCATATTAGGGACATAGAATTTGATATATTTTAAAATTAGACTAAAACTTTCTGTATAAATCAGCAAGCACATCTTAGAATTATCAATCTAGAGATTGTCTCAGCTCAATGGTGGCTGTTTTGACAGAAGAAAGAGAACTTCATAATATTGTACAGGTTTGTCTGTATGAGCCCAAAGCCCAGTTCCAATTGGTCCAGGGTCTATCCCTGTCTTTACTTCCATTAAGCAGGTATCATTAATTGACTTGCTCTTAGTTTTACTTGTATGTATAAAGATAAACTAGACTAAATGACTAAATGAAAAGATAAACTAGACTAAATGAAGTAAGAAAGTAAGAGTAAGGGTAATTTATTATAAAACAGGATAAAGGTACCTGGATGCAAAATTCAAATAAATTATAAAATAATGTGAGGAGTCCCCCTTTCAGCCAACAAGAAACACAGGCCAGACTTATACTATACATGAAAAAACTGAAAATCTAAATTTCTATTCTAAATCTAAAGACTACTGTGAAAGTACTACAAGTCAGACAACAGAGAATGAAACAAATGAGAATAAGCAGTTACCCCAGCTTTTGGCCTTTATATAATCTCTGCGGCACAATGCAGGTGGTAAGAACTCAAGCAGTGCCTGCCTTCTCTCTGACCTTGGTAGCTGGAGCTGGGAATCTGAGGAAAGTCCATGTAAGTGGAGTTCACAGGATAGAACAGAAGACCAGACAGCCGTGGGGGAGCTTGGTATGGGAGAAGGAGTAATTGGAGATCTTCAGCTTAGTACTTAACAGTTGGTGCATGTGGGAAACTACTTGACATTGAATTAAGAATTACTGGATAAGGCTAAAGATAAAAATCCTAGAGTTTGGGGAAGATTTGGTCAACATATTTCTTGTTTCTCCAAACTAGCGTGAATGACTTCATAATGGATGGGTCACTGGGTCAATATGGGGACAAAATGATTCTTATAATGAATGCTGCTCCAACCCTGCTCAAAAAGATGAAAGCAAGACTCAAAAATATTGAGTCTCCCAAATAAACTTATCACACTCCAAAAGAAAGCTCAATATTTGAGAAATACAAAATATTCAGCACTTAACAAGATAAAATTCATAATGAGTGGAGCATAAGCAAAATTATAGGCATTTGGAGAAGCAAATAAATGAATAAATAAATAAACATACATATGCATACATAAATGCTTTAAAACAAAATGACCCAGCAATTGCCCATGAGAAAAACACAGCATTTGAAACTGAGATAGCAATGACATAGGAGATAGAATTAGTAGACAAAGACTTTAAAACAATTGTAGAAACTCTATGATATAGGCTTAGAATTCTAGAGACACAGAGGATGTAAAAACAGACTCAGTCAAACTTTCAGAGGTGAAAAATACAATATCTGAATAGAAAAATTCACTTGTAGGGAATAAAAACAGGTCAGCTATTGGAGAAGAACATATTAGTCAATTGGAAGACATAGCATTAGAAACTATTCAAGATGAAGAACACATAAAAAAGAAAAGAGACTAGCAACATCAATGTGCTGCAGGAAAATTCCAAGTGTTATAATATGTTTAATTAGAAAGAGGAAACAAATTATTTGAATAAAAAAATGCTGAAAAATTTCCAAATTTGACAAAAACTATAAACCACAGATCCAGGATGACACTCAATGAACCCCAAGCACAACAAATATGAAGAGGCAACACCAAGACGCAGTATGACTGAGACAGAAGGACTGTAAACTCAAACTTGCCCTGAGCGATGAAGTGACTTACCAAGACTGTCTTCAAAAGAAAGACAGACAGATAGACAGACAGACAGACAGACACAGAAAGAAGAAAGACCAGGAGATGTAACTCAGTAATAAGGTCCTGGCTTCAATGTCTGGTACCAAAAACAAAAACAAACAAATAAACAAAAAAGCCTTTTAAAACCAGGATAACAGAAATATTAAAAGTAATTGGAGAAAAACCAAGTATATACAGAAAAATAAAGGTAAATGTATTAATTTTCATCACAAACAATGCATGCCAGAAGACAGTGTACTAAACAAAAAAAAAAAAAACAAAAAACCATGCAACCTAGAATTCTGTGTTTACCAAAAATAGTTTTCAAAAATGAAGGCAACATGATGATTGTTTTTGCAGATTTTCAAAAACTGGAATTCATTAGCATCAGAAATTCATAAGAAGAAATATTGTAGTTCTTTAGGCATGAGGAAAGTGATGAAAAACTGGCTCCGCATAAAAGACTAATGATTACTGCAAATGTTAACTATGCAAGTAATTATGAAATACTTTTAACTTATGTCTTTTAAAGAGAATAGATAATTGACTTATTTAAGCAACAATGTCAACAATGAACTTTGAGTCTTATAAAATAAATAGAAGTAAAATGCACAACAATAGAAGCACAAAGGCTGAGAGGAAAGAAATATATCTGTAAGTTTCTTACACTATATAAAGTGGCATAATATCTTTTGAAGGCTTGAAAAAGTAAAGATGGGTACTAAACCACTAATACAAGCAATAGGAGTTACAATTTATAAGACAAAAAAAAGAGATTAAAAAGGATCACAAAAATGCTTAGTTGGGTTTTTAAAAAAGTAGAACAAAAAGCAAAAAGAGCAAATAACAGATGAGAAGAATCCAGTACAAAGAATCATAGAGTGAAATTCAACCCAAATACACAAAAATCACATTAAATGTAAACAGCCTAAATGACCCAATTGAAATGTGGAAAATTTTAGATTGGATTGAAAGTGAAGTTTCACTTTATGTTGACTATAAGAAACTCATTTTAAAAATATAAACACAAATACTGTAGGTTAAGAGTAAGAGGAATGAAAAAGATAAAGAATGATAATACCAATCAAAAGAATGTTTATATTAAAACTAGGCAAAACAGATTTCAGAGAAAAGCATGTTGCTATGTACATAAAAAGGGTGATTTCAAAATGATAAAGTAGTTATTTATCAAGAGAATATAAAATTCCATATGGTTATGCTCCTAATAAATACATGAAGGAAAATCTGATAGAACTGAAAAGCAATAGAGACAGACAATCAAGAGTAGAAGATTCAGTATTTGTCTCAACAATTGGTAGGACAAGAAGACAGAAAAATCAGTAAGAGCATAAAAGGTTTAAGCAATACTATTTTGATGGTTAATCCTAATTGTCAACTTGATTTAATTGAGAAGCACTCAGGAAATTAGTGAAGCATACAGCTGAGTGCCTCTGTGTGAGTGTTTCCTGGGATGATTGACAGATGGGACAGCAAATTAACTGTGGAGACTTGCCCTCAATGGGTGTAGAACTATCCAACAGGCTTAGGGCCCAGAAGGAAGAGAAGTAGAAAAAGGAGACCGACCAGGGCAAGATCTCTCTTTCCCTCTCCTCCTCTCCCCCTCTTCCCCTCCCTTTTTCCCTCTCCCTCTTGTCTGTCATGAGGTGAGCAACTTTCCTCTGCCAGGACCTTTCCTCCATGGCAATGGACCAAGATGATCATGAAGGGAAACCTCTGAAACCGTGTCAGAATAAGCCTTTCCTCCTTTAAGCTGTTATTCTTAGATATTTGGTCACAATGATGGAAAATGAACATAACTATTAACCAAATCGACATTTATAGATCTCTTCAACATCAGAATACTGATTCTTTTCAAATGCATACAGAGCATTTACTCATGTTCCCATGGGCTAGGCTAGTTTGAAAGTCTGAGCAGAAAACTAAGAGAAAAGATGTTTTTGGACCAATGAGATTACCTTAGAAAACAACATAAAGATATCTAGAAAATTCTAAATAACCCATAGATTGAGGATGAAAATAAAGGGGAGAAATGCAAAGTACTTGGAACCAAAATAAAATGAAGACTTTACTTATCAAGATTTGCATAATGTATCAACATGCATATTTATAGCAGTACAGTTTATAATAGCTAAATGTTGGAAACAACCCAAATGCCCATCAATGGATGATGAGTAAGGAGAATGTGGGTTCTTTATAAATGGAGTACTAGTCTGCCATAAAGAAGGATATACTTGAGATATTTCTATGGAAACTGGAGACCATAATCTTCACTAAAATAAATCAAATACACGTGTGTAAATATCACATTGTTCTTCTCATGTGAGAAACTGAAAATGTAAACAAGGACTAAATGTATACTAGATGTTGTCAAATAGGAAGAAAATGCTCAAATGGGAATGGGTACTATGGAGGAGAAGGTGGAAAGGAAAAGAAGAACTGAGAAAAGGAGGAAAAAATGGCAACGTCTCTTGTAAATAAGGAGGGGAAGAGGGATTGAAGGGAGGGTAGGGGAACAGGGAAAAAAAGAATTAAGATATGTATAGGTGCAAATTCCCTATGATGAATGTGATCATTTATGTATATCTGAAGTGTGCCAATAAACTTAATTAATAAAAAAATTCTGCAGTGCTACTTGAGTACCTAGGATGAGAGTTTACTTTAAATAAAGGGTGAAAGTGACTTTCATTATTCCCTCTGGTGTAAAAACATGAATGAATAAAGATTCCTCTTGAAACTTCAAAAAATTTGTGTAATACATCTATAAAGAATTTAGACATTTTTGGTATAAAATGGGAAAAGTAAAAACCATATGATCATATTAATATATTCATAAAAACCATTTGACAAAATCTAAGTGCCATCTTGGTAAAAATGCTGTAAACAGAATAGAATGGAGCATCCTAAACCTGTTACAGGGAACCTACGAAAACGTACTGTTAATATTCTTTTTAATGGTAAGATACTGAATGCGCTTCCCTTAGATCAGAAAATTAACGAAGGTACAAATAAATGGATGATATTCTGAGTTATTTATTAGTAACATGTTGACTCTGCAAAGGTGATCTATATAGAGCTGTAATCTCAAACTCTCAGCAGGCTTTTTTTAAAAGTAGAAATTGACAAATTAATTTTAGAATTCATAAGAATGCAAAAATACTAAAACAGAAAAAGAATACGTTAGATGTTTTTATGACTCAAAAAGCTAATATAATTAGGATAGTTTGATATTGAAGTCAAGAAAGAAAAATAGATCAATGGAATAGATCAATAAAGTTTACAGAAATGGAGCTGCACATTTTTGTCAATTGATTTTCTTTATACTTCAAAGGCAGTTCAGTAAAAATAAAAGACATCCTTTCAACAAAGGAACAGTTGACTATCCATATGCAAAATAATAAACTTCATCTAATTTCTCACAGTACAAACAAAACTCCAAATGGATCATAACAAGTATAAAATCAAATTTAAACCTATTAAACTTCTAGAAGAAAACATAGAAGAAAATCTTTTTGAATGTGGGTTAGAAAAAAAACTCCATTAAAAGGAAAAATTGAGTTTCATTAAAATTAAGAACTTTTGATGTTCAAAAGACACTGTTAAAGAATGAAAAGACTAGTTACAGAATGGGAAATGTATTTATAAATTTAATGTCTGATAAAGACCTTGTATGTAGAATTCATAATGAATTCACAAATGTTATTTGTAATGCTTCATAAAAATTGGCAAAAGATTTGAACAGACAGTTCACCAAAGAAGACACATAGATGGCAATTGTACACTTGCAGCAATGCTGAGCTTCATTAGTTGGTAAGGGAAATGAAGAATTAAAGACCTAATGAAATACCACAACCAAACTAGAGTAGCTAGTTAAAAGGTTTGATCAATCCAAGTGTCGAGTATGTGGAGCAAATGAAACTCACACACCGCTGGTGGGAAGGTAAAAAAGATACAACCACTTTGGAAAACAATTTGGAGATTTCTTAAAAAGTTAAACAAGCATTTTTGATATGATCCAGGAGTTGTACTGCTAAATTTCTATTGAAAAGAAATGTAAAGACTTGTGAACACTTATAGCAGCTTTATTTTTTAATAACCCTGAGCTAGAAACAACACAAGTGTTCAATAGTAGAACAGAAAATAAATGGCAGTAATGCATATATTTGAAAATTTCTTAGATATCAATAGACATGCACTATTGATATATGCTACTAAAGAGATGAGTCTCAAAATATCTAAATTTTTGTTGTGTTTTATATATTTTTTTAGATTCTACTTTGTGCCAGGCATTGTGATGATAAATTCTGTGATAAATACTGACCTAGAATATTGGGCCACTTGTGGTGAATGTTGCTCACGTATGATAAATAAAGTAGAGACACTATTCTGAAGGTATTTACAGACGCTGTGGTACACAGACAAATGAATAATAACCCTTTAGAAATTAGTTAAAATATTTACAAGCCTGTAGAGTGTTAAGTACCATTCTTAAATGCCTCTTTAGATGGATTTAATTGATATCATATTCAAGGTAACTAAGTTCAGGTGATCAAAAGTTTGACAATTGGATGAAAGGACAAAGAAAATGTGATACATACTCACAATGGAACACTATTCAGCCTTTAAAAATAAGAAAATTCTATCTAGATGAATCAGGAGGACATTATGCTGTGTGAAATAAACCAGAGCGATAAACGTTGCACTATTTCACTAATATTGAAATCTAAAAATTTCGAACTCATATGTTAGAGAATAAAATACTTGTGACGCCAGGCCAGTAGAAGGCTGAGGGGAGAGGATGGGAACCGGACTGCGTTATTCAAAGGTGACAGAATTTCAGTGAGAAAAGAGGAGTACAGTTTAGAGCTATATTACAAAGCACGGTCACTATAGTTAGTAATAATGTGTGGTTCAAAACTGCTAGTAGTTTTAAAATACTTTCAATGTACATGAATATACAAAATAAAGAATGTGTTAATTTGACTTGTTCTGTCTACGCTGTAAACACATGTAAAATATCACAACGAAGCACCATGAATATCTATGACTATGGACAATGAGAAAAACTAAAAAAGATATGCTGTTTGAAGAAGGTTCACATCTGTGGAGTTGAAAACCATCACTTTGAAGCATGTTGTACTCAGTTGTTTATTTAATGAACATATTTTGTCTACTACCCATAAACAGAAAGAAGCCATGGTTCTAATCTTTAACTCTACAATAGCAGACTCCCTCCAAATTCCGTCTTCCTCTTCGTGAGAGGTGACAATGGATTAGTTTTCAGGGAAGGGTTCGAGTCCCGGTTCTGGTTTTTGGGAATGGGATTCAATTAGTATATTAGAGGATGCTTGGTACTTTTTAAGAAAGCATAGCTCTGAGTTCGAAATGCCACGCCAGGCCAGGCAGAGTGAACCTTGCCGGGGTCAGCGTCCGAGGGGCGCTCTGTGCGCACACAGATGCATGGCACGGAAGCCACGGGTGCTGTGTGTGGCCAGACCAGACATGGCTTTAGTTAATGTGCTGTTCTGCTTAGTGGCACAGAGGATTGTGTGCGTGTCATTCACATAGTGAATTAGGTATAATAAAACAGAAGGAATCGGAATCCGGAAGGAAAAAAATGCTGCTCTAGATTTCTTAAGCAGAAGAGGAATTAGGTGCTTCCTACACTCCCGAAGGCTGGAGCAGCGGCCTCTGGGTTGATGTGAGGGCTAAGGGGGACTCCCCGCAGCTATAGAACATTCGCGTTTTATGACGCAAAAGGAAGTGTCCGTGCCTCAGTTGATTTAGGATTAACAAGAAGCAGGTGCCCCAAGAATGCTAAGTCAGTGAATGTATGCGAACAGTAATATTCTGTAGAAGAGCAGATACGCGTCATTCCTGAATCTTCCAAGTGCGTTATGCAGTGACTTACACGCAGGCAACTCACGTGTATTTACTGAATGAATTTAAGAAGAGAGCCAGTAATTCTGATGTTACTACGGTCATTTCAACTAAAGCCGATTACTTTTTTTTTTGCACTGGGAATCGAACTCAGGCCCTCTTGTTCCACTGAGCTAAACCCCAAGCCCTAAATCAAATTGCATTTTGTCCCTCTTTAGCAAGCTGTAGCAAGTGCGTTCAGTGATGCGGTTTTTAGAACAACACTGCATGACTAATAGAGAACGCTTTTTAAAAAAAAATTGAAAGTAACGTCAAGGAAACAGACTCTTAAGTCATTGAATGTCTTTCTAGTTTAAGAAATGTGCCTGAACACATTTGATCTTTTTAGGTTGGGTGGCTTCCTCAACATACACCCAGAAATGGAGGAAGACACTTGGCTAATAACACCCTAACTCCCCTTAATGCTTTTGTTTACTCCAGCCTTGCATGACCAGCAGCAGGGTAATTGTGTTAAGTCTGGGTAAAACGCTTCTCATCACGAAGACCCCCAGCAGGGCACAGGAAGTTAGTTTAACTAAACTGTATCTATTTTGGAACAGAAATGCACACTGTAGCATAAAAAGGGAGAGAATCGTTTTCACATTGAGAACATTAAAAAGTCAAATGGACTTGACTGGTGGCTCACTTAATATAAGGTGAATACCCCTCTTCAAAATTCCTTTTTATCTTATATGTGATATTATACTGTGTATTATATATATCTATAACCACAAAGAAAATATTATCTTTTAAAAATATTTTCGAAGTGATTATTTTGTAGGCCAGGAAAATATTTCAGTCTATTTAGAAGAACATTATCTTTAAATACTTTAGGACTGCATCAGAAACAGTCCCTAAACTAAGAGTTAAAGGCAAACTATGCCAAATGATGTAACCTGCCGTTTCCTACTTCCTCAAATGATGTCATCCCTTGTTCTAAAACAGGATAAAATGGAGATGGCCTCACATGTTTCCACCGCCCACATAGGCCCCAGTCATCTCCATCATTGGATTTAAAAAAAATTTCCTTGCAAATGAATCATTAATTCTATTAGGAGTCTGCTTCTGTTTTTCTGCTCAGGTAACATTTTGTTTTGCAAGTAACAGAGTCACTTAGTATTTCAGGCTTGGCTTTTCTGATAATAAACCTCATTGCTCATAAATATGAACGACACTTTTGGTTGTTTGTTCCAATTTGTTTTGCTTTTCTGAATCAATGCACTTCAATCTCTGCTCCAGTTTTCAACGTGACAAGCTGGGCCAATTAAGTATCCCTAAAGATACAGCGTGTGGTGCACTGCTGTGACTGTGTGTGGATCCAGTGTCTAATAAGGCTCTGAACATAACTTCTTTATACCTCTTTTTAAAAATTGCCCATCTGGATCAGATGATGGCTTCTAACCTGAGGTTTTGGTAAAGCATCTGCAACCTTCTGTGTCCCCCTTTCCTCACTATAACAGGAATTTGTGTGCAGAAGTGGCCAAGGTGCCAGCTCTTCCAGGTGACGACGGGGCTCGGTGTCACTCGTCTCATTCCTAAAGGAAGGTGGCTGTTATCGGCGAGCTGTTTTCATTAGGAATACGGGGGAACATCTTTATCAGGAACAAGGATGCGCTTGCTTGATGTGCCCCGTTGTGCTAATGAGGGGAAGGGTGTGAACGAGAAGATAAGAGTAGCAAGTACTTCCCTGGAAGCCTTCCACCTGGCTCCAGCTTCATTTTACTTAATTGGGTGAAGAACATTTTCTGCCTGTGAAAGCAGCCAAATGTCCCAGATTGAGAGTCAAGAAGGCAGGCTTTGAGGACATGTGGACAGCGCGCTTCCTCTTCCTCTCCTTCCTCTGCACGAGGGGGAGGGAACTCTTAACTTTTCAGAGTATATAGATTAGATGAAGGGGAGTTGGGGACATTTGGAAATATGAGACAGAAAGATGCACTTCAGGTGGAAAAGGTGCTATGGGTTTTTTTGTTTTTTTGTTTTTTTTTACAAACCAGTCTTAAACAAAACTGTGAACTAGACAAATTCTATTTGCTAACCTTTTAAAGTTACCTTTCTGTATTTCTCCTGCACTTTCAACAGCTCTAGCTTTGTATTTATGTTGTTTATATGTAACTCCTTTATGTTTTAGGAAAATTTAACTCTCCTGTGTTCCATCCACCCACGTTTGTGCTAAATAATGTCATAAATTAGTAAGATTTTCAGATTTAGCAAATAAGTACAAAATGTCCAGTTCAGTTTTAGTATCAGATATGCAACCAATAAATTTTTAATCTAAGTATGTTTGGTACTATATTATTCACTATATATCCGTGATCCAAATTTAATTAGTGGATTCTCTGTATTTTTTCTGATAACCTTATAAATAAATGGCTTAAAAATGTATTTTCAAGCATCCCCTGGAGTTCAGCAAAGGTGACTGGCAGAGAGGGAGTTGGTGGGGGGCGGTAAGTGGCTGCCACAGAAGGAGGAAGGAGATGTGGAGGGCGAGGCACTGCAGCTCTGCTCTCATCTGATTAGAGTGTGGCCCATGCATATTTGATTTCATTTGACAAGAGAGCTTTGTTGCTAAGAGAAGAGGTCTGAAGACTACTGGTTTATTGCCCGTCTCTGGTTGCTTCTCCAGATCTGCTGCCATTGTCCCTTTCTGTTCTAGTTGCCCGGGGATTGACTATTCATTCGTGGGTTCCCCTGTCCTCTGGCTTATAGAGAACTTGGGAGGGAAATTAAAGTGTTTAGCAAAAAAAGTGAGGCTAGTCTGTTTATTGCTTTACTCTTTCCAGGGGATTATTTAGGTATTTTAAAATTTTGTGTCACAAGGGAAATCTCTTAGCTACCCACAAAGAAGAATCCCATTCACTATGGTTTATGCAAAAAAATTTTTTCTCAAGTAAAACTCTGAAAGTGAAAAATTATTCTTGTTATTTCAGTGTCTCAGTGTGGGGCCACTTTGCTATTTCCCTGCACCACAAGAGAGCTGCCAGAGTTCTAGACATCAAGTACCTATCCCAGGCAGAAATAAAGAAAGAAAAAAAAGGAATCTTCAGAGTTTATATTAGAAAAACAAAAATTTCCTCAAGATCTTGTAGACTTCACTTAAGTTTCATTACCTAGGTCTTTGTTATGATTCTTCTGGAGGCATAAGACTCTAGAGGTACCTATGTTTTTTTTTAAAACCTCGAAAAAGAGTAAGAGGGAAGGAGCTGGGGAATCATGTTGGCTTCATCAACTAACAGTGTCCCAAGGAGTTTGCTTTGACAAGGATCATCCAGGAATCACTGTCTCATCCTAAGAAGAAGCTTTTTAATGGAACAGCTTCTAATAAGGTTTTGAAGAAGTATTTAAGGACTATACAACAGAATAAAGCAAGTTTTGCTGCTTATATACATGAACTGTACTGTGATCTATACCATATATGTGGTCCCTTATAATTCCTGTTCATTCAGTGTGGTCTAGACAAGACAAAAGGCTGAACCCCAGGAAAGTGGGGGCATTTCCTCACGGCCTCTTCACTTATAATATATAGGTGACTATGTCTGTTTTATAACTACTCAGGACTTGAAAGCCAAAATGATCTCCATGTATTAAAAGTCTGCTCAAATTATTTCAATTCTGTCCATATCCCTTTAGATTTCTGCTTTTTCCTCTATTGACCTAATTCCTAGCATTCAGGCAAAGTCAAATTCAAATGAACGGAGAACCATGAGAGAGAACATATGTCTAGAAATTAACCCTATGACTCATCTCTTTTTCCACATTGCCACAAAATAGCTGTGTATTAACATAGTTTTACCCGTCTGAACTATTCTGCCTTGTTTATTACAGGGGATTCTGCAGGACTGGTTTATTTTGATCAGCAAATATTTACATAAACATGGACTGTGAAAACATCCCATTTCATGGCCCAGAGATGGATAAAGTGGTGCTGATATCCTCCTTGTTTTGCCCTCAGGGAGCTTACATTCTACTGGGTGGAGACTGACAGTACCAAAGCAGACAACAAAAGACCCCAATTAGTGACTGGTGCTATGTAGAAAAACAAATACAAGGAAGCAAGAGTGAGTGTCCGGGTGTCTAGTTCAGAGAGCACGATTCCCAGAGGCTTCTTTGCTGTGGTAACTTTGAAGCCGAGATCTGGAAAGTAAGACTCCCATCCAGAATAATGGAATTTAATAACACCAGGGAGAAAGAGCCACAGTGCAAAGGTCTTGAGCACACTGAAGGTTTTCCTGTTTCAGCAACGAATAGAAACGAGGAGAGGTATTGTGTCTAACTATCATTCTGTTCTTCATGGCTAAACTTATTTTCTATAAATTCATCTTCTCCCTAATCTTATTTGAGTCTTTTATATAATCTTATTGGAGTCTGTGATATGTAAAATATACATATCATACTGTCCTAGGCAGTTGAGGTTTTCTTCTCTCTGCACAGATGCAGTGTTCCTGAGTGTAGATTAAGATAAAGCTTGAGAATGTGACCCTGGTGGACTCTCGGTGGTGGGTAGAGCTCCACTGATGGAGTTCCATGGAAATCCCAAGGCTCCTACTCAGTCTTGACAGGGTATCATCCCCATGTTCCATTACTGTGTGGTTGATCTCTGATATTCCAGAGAACACGGATTCCATGCATTTTCTGTGTTGTAGTACTCATGGACTTAATCACCACTACCTCATGGTGTTTCTACTTGCCTTGAGCTTAATGCCCCTGCCTTTTAACATCTTGGATGTGATGATGGAGGGTACTAGTCTCCTAATGGCACTTTGAAAACTAAGCACCCATCTGTGGACTGGCTCAGGTCCCTGATGAAGTTTATATCTGTCTGTAGCAAACATAGAGAACTGAGGCCACTAAAAGAA